>JAGDYQ010000426.1:42493-157493 GCA_021962125.1 Bulinus truncatus | reverse complement strand
TATAGTAGAAACAAATGTTTTTAGGTAGAGTTTGAACAAATGTTTGTAGGTAGAGTAGGAAAAAAGGTGTTTAGATATAGTATGAACAAAGGTGTATAGATATAGTATGAACAAAGATGTATAGATATAGTATGAATAAAAGTGTATAGATATAGTATGAACAAAGGTGTATAGATATAGTATGAACAAAGATGTATAGATATAGTATGAATAAAAGTGTATAGATATAGTATGAACAAAGGTGTATAGATATAGTATGAACAAAGATGTATAGATATAGTATGAACAAAAGTGTATAGATATAGTATGAACAAAGGTGTATAGATATAGTATGAACAAAGATGTATAGATATAGTATGAACAAAGGTGTATAGATATAGTACGAACAAAGGTGTATAGATATAGTATGAACAAAGGTGTATAGATATAGTATGAACAAAGGTGTATAGATATAGTATGAACAAAGGTGTATAGATATAGTATGAATAAAGGTGTATAGATATAGTATGAACAAAGGTGTATAGATATAGTATGAACAAAGGTGTATAGATATAGTATGAACAAAGGTGTATAGATATAGTATGAACAAAGGTCTATAGATATAGTATGAACAAAGGTGTATAGATATAGTATGAACAAAGGTGTATAGATAGATGAAGAAAACGTTTAAGTGTGTTGTCTTTGTATCTCGTAGAGTTCAGTTTTGTGGCCCTCCGTATGGTGTACATTTTCCCTTCTGTACAAACTGAAACAAAACCTATATCATAGATCAATGTACATCAGAGGTGTGCGGATCTTGAAATTGAGTGTCCGCGTCCGTCCATGGATTTCTATCAATGATCCGCGTCCGCAGAAACTTACAACATTGGTTTGCAGTCAGTCCGCGCGTCCGCATTGCTGAAATTTAGCTGTTTAAATGACTTGAAATTTTTGTACGATTTAAAAAAAAAATCTTTAGATGTTTTAACATTAATGTTATCATCCCTGTTTAACATCCCTCCCTGTTTTTTATTCTTCAAAAAGCCACTTTTATTTATTGATTTATGTTCACATTCTGTGGCAAAAGTTTACGAATAAGTAAAGTATCTATTAATACTAAATTATTATAGGCAAGGGCACGAGGGTCCGCGTCAGTCCGCGAGTCCGCAACTTAACCATACGAAGCGTCCGCTGTCAGTCCGTGGATTCGGAAAAGTCTGCGGATCTGCGTCCGCAAGCGGAAGAGTCCGCTGTCCGCTCTTCTCTGATGTACATCTATTAAGGACAGACTTTATCTAGTCAATCTATTGAGGACAGAAGCTATCTAGTCAATCTATTGAGGACAGAAGCTATCTAGTCAATCTATTGAGGACAGAAGCTATCTAGTCAATCTATTGAGGACAGAAGCTATCTAGTCAATCTATTGAGGACAGAAGCTATCTAGTCAATCTATTGAGGACAGAAGCTATCTAGTCAAGGGGTGAGTCTGTCAAATAGTGCGTTATTGGTTGAACACGACAAGGAGAAGGTCATTTGCTGAATCTGTCTAACAGTATCTTATGGACATATTCTAACAGTATCTTATGGACATATTCTAACAGTATCTTATGGACATATATCGTCCAGTAGAAAGTTATTATGTAGAACTCATCTAGAAAGGTAACTTTGGTTAAATCTAGTCTCGCGATTCTCAAACGATAGTACTCGCACTCCAAGGGGTACGGGAGGGGTACGGGAGGGGTATGGGAGGGTTACGGGAGGGGTATGGGAGGGTTACGGGAGGGGTAAGCAACATCGAGTTTGAAGAAGGTCGCCAGTTTGCTGAACTTTGACGGGTAACCGCGGACATATTTTCGCACCCTTTGGGGTACAGTCGCGAGACAGGTTGAGAATCGATGATCTAGTCCACTTGAGTGAATTTACTGTTTTGTAGCTCAGTACTGAAAGGCGGGTAAAGGGGTGTACACGGCAGAAATCAGGTGCACGGGCCGTGAAATTGTTGGAACATCGCTTCACGGGCGCTGCCTCTTGAGACTCGGGTTCATTTTGTGTGGGCTTCAGAAGGGATTTCTACCCCCACCCCTCGGCTCCTGTATGTTTTTTTTTATTTTATTTTTTTTTAAATTTTATGAATGAAAATGTTCTTTCTCCGAGTACAAAATAGTTAATGGAAAAAGAATTTCGTTTCTTTTGTTTTGATTGGACGGTGAAACATTTTCGTCATAAAGAAAGGAAGAGCGCCACCTGTATCCCCCCCCCCCTCTCCACGGTTCGCTAATGTTGTTTAAAAAGGAAACATTCAGTCTACTGAGTCACTCCAACGCAAGTTAACGAAGCAAGGACAAAATTAAAAAGTGTCAAAATGAAAACATTTTAGTGGCTTCTTTAAAAAAAAGAAAGAAAGGAAAACAGTTTGTGAGCAGACGATAAAAGAGTTATTTAAAAAAAAAAAAATTTCCACCTCGGTACAGGCGCGTATTTGTGTGTAGTGTCTGTGTGATTGAATAGAGGGTGCCGGGCTCTACAATGACGCAGCCCGGGCGCTAGTGAAGTAGGTGGAGTTGTTGTTAGAAAAGAAAATGATGAATTATTTGTTTGCATACAGTTTGTTCAATTGAAACTTTTTGTCCAATTGAAACTTTTTTCTCTACTCGAGACAAGGCTCGCGTCGTGTGGATACTTACATTATGACGGGGGGGGGGATCACCACCGTGAACATATTATACCGTAGAATACACACACACACACACACACACACACATATATATACATACATACATACTTACATACATAGTCCTACATCCCCAGACACACACTCACACACATACATAGTCCTACATCCCCAGACGAACACGCACGAAAGCAAAGTTTTGAAAATTCACTTTAGTAGAAATATGCAGAAAATAAAATCTTATTGAGTGATTGAATTGTATTGAGTGATTGAATTTAATTGAGTGATTGAATTTTATTGAGTGATTGAATTTTATTGAGTGATTGAATTTTATTGAGTGATTGAATTTAATTGAGTGATTGAATTTTATTGAGTGATTGAATTTAATTGAGTGATTGAATTTTATTGAGTGATTGAATTGTATTGAGTGATTGAATTGTATTGAGTGATTGAATTTTATTGAGTGAATTGTATTGAGTGAGTGAAATTTCTGTCGCCTTATCTTTTTGTTTTGTTGGATATGTAGTTGATATGTCAACCATTTGTTTTGTTGGATAAGTAGTTGATATGTCAACCATTTGTTTTGTTGGATATGTAGTTTATATGTCAACCATTTGTTTTGTTGGATATGTAGTTTATATGTCAACCATTTGTTTTGTTGGATATGTAGTTTATATGTCAACCATTTGTTATGATGGATATGTAGTTTATATGTCAACCATTTGTTTTGTTGGATATGTAGTTTATATGTCAACCATTTGTTATGATGGATATGTAGTTTATATGTCAACCATTTGTTATGATGGGAATGCCTGTTATATTTCAGTATCACGTGATACATAAAACGCTTTAATTCCTCTTTTTCGATCAAATGATATACTATCGGGTGTCAAACATAAAAAAATAGATATATCATTAAATTCAAGAAAAAAATACACATTTGTACAGCAACCTAATGAAGGAGATTGGAGTATTTTCTAGCTCTAATATAGGGAGTTGAAAGCTGATACAACTATGTACAAGTTTTAAAGATAGATTGTAAGAAATTGTCAACAGTGAAATTTGGATTGTGGATGGTTAACATTCAATGTGAGTGGTCATGTATTGGATTGTGGATGGTTAACATTTAATGTGAGTGGTCATGTAGTGGATTGTGAATGGTTAACATTCAATGTGAGTGTTTATGTATTGGATAGTGGATGGTTAACATTCATTGTGAGTGGGTTTGTATTGGATTGTGGATGGTTAACATTCATTGTGAGTGGGTTTTTATTATACAGTGTAATGTTTTTAGTTGGATATCATAATGGATGAAGCTAAACTTTGAAAACCACTTTAAAACAGTTTTACAAGTTTCAACAAAAAAAAATGCACCAGTAGATTGTGTACATTTAATAAAGTATTTATTATACTTCAATACTTCAAGCCTGTATCGATATTACAATTATTATTTATTTATATATTTAACTGTTTTATTTGAGTAGTATGGGGTATCTGTGATCGACCCGTCGTATTTATATTTCAATGTATGTAAGATCTGATATGTAATATTTTATTTGTGTAACATGTAATATTTTACTTGTGTGAATTTTAAATCATCAAAATGTTTCAAGTTATGAAGATTGAGACGTCATCAAACATTTTAAATAAATTATATTTTATTATTTCTGCAAGCGAACGGACTCCCCCCTTCCCATTCTCCTCACCCCACCACATCTCCTGCACGGACACTAAATTCACTTGTCAAAAATTTATTATAAAATATTTTTCTAACATAAAAATTGAACAACTATCTGGCCATCCCGTCCCAGCATGGCTACTTCCTCTCTCATACCCCGCCCCCACCCGCTAAGCTCTCCAAACTTTAATGGAATCAAAACAAACTGACACACACACAGACACACACAAACACTTGTATTTTTCTCTCTCCACACCATCCTACAGAAGGTGTACATGATGAGTTGGGGACCGACACAAACTTCCCGTACAATACCTAATCTTATAAAAGTGTTGGCGAATTTTTTTTTTTGTATTTTATTTTATCACGTTCCCCGCATTTCTCTCCCCCATTGATTCAACCTCCACCCTCGGGGCGCCATAGTCGAAATCTGTGGAGACTCAGGTCAGAATGTTAATTTGACGGACCTGGAGTCACATCCACGACCTGGAGTCACGTCCAAATTTAGAATTGAATTCATTCATTGATTTGGTTTTTTAATATCTGGAGAACTTCGTTGCAATGACAATCTTCTAATATTAAAACAATAATTGTGTTCAAGTTATGGAAACATTACGACAATATAGACGTGGAACAAATATAAATGAATGAAAGTAGCCGAGTGTATTAGAAATAAAACGATGTGTACACTAGTACACTTTCCAATGTGATCAAACAGTGGCTCTCAAAGATCTATTCTTGCCTAACGAATTTTTTTTTTCATGAATCGAAAACCCATGTGGGCAAAATATAGCTCTATTTCTGGACATGTTACAAAATTATAACTCTATTTCTGGATATGTTACAAAATTATAACTCTATTTCTGGATATGTTTCATATTTGAAAGTTACTCAGCAAAGTAAAAAGGAAAATTAATTTCTACAAATAATGTAATGACACTCTTGTACTCTTTCGTTGGTTGCAGACTTTCTTTAAACAAACTACTTCTAATGGTTGGTCGCGAAGTGTTCAAGTTTGGGAACCACTGTGATAGACACCTGCATTCTGGACTTAACACTTTGAACATAATACATGTACGATGACTACTGTACAAGTTCGGTAACTGCTTTACAAGTCCGGTTATCTATTTTGTTATTTGAGTGTGTCACAGCTAAACACGACTTATGATTCTTTGCTAATGGCATGTTAAAAAGAACATGATACCTTGATGATTCAGTTCTACAGGAGATCACTGAAGAAATCACTGAGCCAATATTTGACCCTATATTATGTAATAATTTATACAATAGCCGTATTAAGACGAGCTACAGTCTATACTCAGTGCATGTCAAAGACAGTCTCAAATGTCCTTTACTTGATATCTATCTAGATGACCGACTATATTTAATATATTTACCCATGTTTGGTTGAGCTGTGAATACGCTAATGTGGTCACTGTTACATTGCGTCTACCTGGCTAACTATGGAAACCTCATGAAAGAGTTGAACGACCCAGCCCTCCTTTCACGCCCCCTGATATCTAATGTTGACCTTCTGACTAAACTACCCACCACACCTGCATACACACGCACACACACACACTTATTGAAGTTAATTAGTAGCTTGACTGATGACTAGACGTCACTGCTACCTGACTGTAATACATCATTCGCCCTCAGCTGGTAACAAGATGGTGGATCGAACAGTTTCACGGATGAGTTACTTTGAACCCATTTGAAACAATGAAAGTGAAAATTCCAGCCCCGATGGAAATGAAGTCTAAATATTTCATTTATTACAATTTTGTCTGATCTGCAGCCCTAGATGATCAGTCCATTAGTTGTAATGAATTAATTGTTTGCGTCTTGGAGCACAATGTGTTCCACAACACTGACATGCATTTATCTATAGATACACAAATAGACAGACATATATTTGCAATTAAATGACGTATTGAACTGTCAAGAAAAGCTTTTCGTTACAGCGAATTTAGGAGAAGCAAATAGAATGAAATGAATTGATTGGTCGTAGCCATTGTTAGATATTTCACTAGTAGCTAAACAAATCTAATAGGAATATGTTTAGGTGAGACATTTGTCTGAAAGTTTACCATCTACTTCACATCTTTTAGTCACATAAAGAGTTTATAAAATTTGTGTGAGATATGTATTTAATTAAATTGATTTGCTTGTTTTTTTAAAAGTTGTTTCTTATGACCGACAACTCATGTTTCTTATGACCGACAACTCATGTTTCTTATGACCGACAACTCATGTTTCTTATGACCGACAACTCATGTTTCTTATGACCGACAACTCACGTTTCTTTTCTTTTTTTTTAAACACCATCACTTACACAGATATCTATTTCACATGTGTATGTGTAAGTATACTGTAGCTGACGTCTATTTCACATGTGTATGTGTAAGTATACTGTAGCTGACGTCTATTTCACATGTGTATGTGTAAGTATACTGTAGCTGACGTCTATTTCACATGTGCATGTGTAAGTATACTGTAGCTGACGTCTATTTCACATGTGTAAGTGTAAGTATACTGTAGCTCACGTCTATTTCACATGTGTATGTGTAAGTATACAGCAGCTGACATCTTGTACGGGAACATTTTGAATAATTCGTACGGCCCAGTTGGAATATGTACATAAAGCTGCATACAAATATACACTATTGTTTGAATATGTACATAAAGCGGCATACAAATATACACTATTGTTTGAATATGTTCATTATGCATATGGCAATTTTTTTAATGTTTAACACATCTATGTTAAATACTTAAAGTGGAGAAATATTAGCAACTATTTCCTTGGAGTTTAATATCAACAAACAACTAAATCCTTTGAGTTTAATATCAACAAACAACTAAATCCTTGGAGTTTAATATCAACAAACAACTAAATCCTTTGAGTTTAATATCAACAAACAACTAAATCTTTTGAGTTTAATATCAACAAACAACTAAATCCTTGGAGTTTAATATCAACAAACAACTAAATCCTTGGAGTTTAATATCAACAAACAACTAAATCCTTTGAGTTTAATATCAACAAACAACTAAATCCTTGGAGTTTAATATCAACAAACAACTAAATCCTTGGAGTTTAATATCAACAAACAACTAAATCCTTTGAGTTTAATATCAACAAACAACCAACCAACCCCGCAGAGTTCACCATCAACTGGTATGACACACACACACACACACACGTACACACTATCGATATTTTCCGTGGAAAGTTCGAGACGACTAAATAATTTCCTGTAGTATCTACCTTCACTTACTGTCATTAAACTATTACAGTATTAACTTACAGAAAATTACGCGACAATTTTAAGACACTACTCAGTTATATCAAAAAGAAAACAATCTATAGACGGCTGTGTACATGGCTACAGTGGTTCAATCTATAGACGGCTGTGTACATGGCAATAGTGGTTCTATCTATAAACGGCTGTGTACATGGCTACAGTGGTTCTATCTATAGACGGCTGTGTACATGGCTACAGTGGTTCTATCTATAGACGGCTGTGTACATGGCTACAGTGGTTCTATCTATAGACGGCTGTGTACATGGCTACAGTGGTTCTATCTATAGACGGCTGTGTACATGGCTACAGTGGTTCTATCTATAGACGGCTGTGTACATGGCTACAGTGGTTCTATCTATAGACGGCTGTGTACATGGCTACAGTGGTTCTATCTATAGACGGCTGTGTACATGGCTACAGTGGTTCAATTTATAGACGGCTGTGTACATGGCTACAGTGGTTCTATCTATAGACGGCTGTGTACATGGCTACAGTGGTTCTATCTATAGACGGCTGTGTAATGGCTACAGTGGTTCTGTTTAAGGATTTGGTTTGATTCTTGCCTGTGTGTCTATGTCTGACGGAGTCGTTGATTCTGTGTTTATGTTTGTTGGGAACATTGATTCTGTGTTTATGTTTGTTGGGAACATCGAATCTGTGTTTATGTTTGTTTGGAACATTGATTGTGTGTTTATGTTTGTTGGGAACATCGAATCTGGGTTTATGTTTGTTTGGAACATTGATTTTGTGTTTATGTTTGTTGGGAATATTGATTCTGTGTTTATGTCTGTTGGAAACATTGATTCTGTGTTTATGTTTGTTGGGAACATTGATTTTGTGTTTATGTTTGTTGGGAACATTGATTCTGTGTTTATGTTTGTTGGGAACATTGATTTTGTGTTTATGTCTGTTGGTAACATTGATTCTGTGTTTATGTTTGTTGGGAACATCGAATCTGTGTTTATGTTTGTTTGGAACATTGATTTTGTGTTTATGTTTGTTGGGAACATTGATTCTGTGTTTATGTTTGTTGGGAACATTGATTTTGTGTTTATGTTTGTTGGGAACATTGATCCTGTGATTATGTCTGTTGGGAACATTGATTCTGTGTTTATGTTTGTTGGGAACATTGATTCTGTGTTTATGTTTGTTGGGAACATTGATTCTGTGTTTATGTTTGTTGGGAACATTGATTTTGTTTTTATGTTTGTTGGGAACATTGATTTTGTTTTTATGTCTGTTGGGAACATTGATTCTGTGTTTATGTTTATTGGGAACATCGAATCTGTGTTTATGTTTGTTTGGAACATTGATTCTGTGTTTATGTTTGTTGGGAACATTGATTCTGTGTTTTATGTTTTTTGGGAACACTGATTCTGTGTTTTGTGTGATCTTCTCTTCCTATATGTTATGTTATTCGGGATCTTTTCTTCTGTGTTCAAGTCTTGTGGGATGATTTGTTTCTGTGGTTATGTTTAATGTGATCCTTATTTGTTTAATATTATGCTTTTTGTTTTGTTTACTATTGCTCGTTAATGGAATCAGTCGTAGTATGTTATAGTTAAAACTTTTGTCTGTCTGAAATAAAACATTGAAAGAAAATCAATGTAATTAATTCGAAACAGATTTTATAAATGACAGTCACTGAAATTAAAATGTTGAGAATCAGCGTAGGTTAAAACTCTAACTACACCACTTGCGGCTAATCAACTAAATTGGCAACATATTGACTTCACTGCCAACTGCTAACTTCCTTCAGTTTGACTGTGTTATATGGAAGGCGACCAAGGGCTGTCGTCTCTAATCTGACCTTCGTATTTACTTAGCATGTGTTTGTATATGTTTGTATATTTCAGCTGTAGATACAGAATCTGTTTGATTTTATTTCATGTTTACATAACACTAATATTAGAAAAATAAACATTGAAAGGGTTTTGAAAATATTATACGGGGTTGATGATGTAAATGTTTACCTTAGGTAAAACTGTCATTGTTTACACCCGTCACTCAGATACACAGTTGATACAACATACACTATGTACAAAATGATGATCCAGCATACACTGTGTACAAAATGGTGATACAGCATACACTATGTACAAAATGGTGATCCAGCATACACTAAGTACAAAATGGTGATATAGCATACACTATGTACAAAATGGTGATCCAACATACACTATATACAAAATGGTGTTCCAGCATACACTGTGTACAAAATGGTGATCCAACATACACTATGTACAAAATGGTGATCCAGCATACACTATATACAAAATGGTGTTCCAGCATACACTGTGTACAAAATGGTGATCCAACATACACTATGTACAAAATGATGATCCAGCATACACTGTGTACAAAATGGTGATACAGCATACACTATGTACAAAATGGTGATACAGCATACACTATGTACAAAATGGTGATCCAACATACCCTATATACAAACTGGTGATCCAGCATACACTATGTACAAAATGGTGATCCAGCATACACTATGTACAAAATGGTGATCCAACATACACTATGTACAAAATGATGATCCAGCATACACTATGTACAAAATGGTGATCCAGCATACACTATGTACAAAATGGTGATCCAACATACACTATGTACAAAATGGTGATCCAACATACACTATGTACAAAATGATGATCCATCATACACTATTTACAAACTGGTGATCCAACATACACTGTGTACAAAATGGTGATCCAACATACACTATGTACAAAATGGTGATCCAGCATACACTATGTACAAAATGGTGATCCAGCATACACTATGTACAAAATGGTGATCCATCATACACTGTGTACAAAATGGTGATACAGCATACACTATGTACAAAATTGTGATCCATCATACACTATGTACAAAATGATGATACAGCATACACTATGTACAAAACGGTGATCCATCATACACTGTGTACAAAATGGTGATACAGCATACACTATGTACAAAATTGTGATCCATCATACACTATGTACAAAATGGTGATACTGCATACACTATGTACAAAACGGTGATCTATCATACACTGTGTACAAAATGGTGATACAGCATACACTGTGTACAAAATGGTGATACAGCATACACTATGTACAAAATGGTGATACAGCATACACTATGTACAAAATGGTGATCCAACATACCCTATATACAAACTGGTGATCCAGCATACACTATGTACAAAATGGTGATACAGCATACACTATGTACAAAATGGTGATCCAACATACACTATGTACAAAATGATGATCCAGCATACACTATGTACAAAATGGTGATCCAGCATACACTATGTACAAAATGGTGATCCAACATACACTATATACAAAATGGTGTTCCAGCATACACTGTGTACAAAATGGTGATCCAACATACACTATGTACAAAATGATGATCCAGCATACACTGTGTACAAAATGGTGATACAGCATACACTATGTACAAAATGGTGATACAGCATACACTATGTACAAAATGGTGATCCAACATACCCTATATACAAACTGGTGATCCAGCATACACTATGTACAAAATGGTGATCCAGCATACACTATGTACAAAATGGTGATCCAACATACACTATGTACAAAATGATGATCCAGCATACACTATGTACAAAATGGTGATCCAGCATACACTATGTACAAAATGGTGATCCAACATACACTATGTACAAAATGGTGATCCAACATACACTATGTACAAAATGATGATCCATCATACACTATTTACAAACTGGTGATCCAACATACACTGTGTACAAAATGGTGATCCAACATACACTATGTACAAAATGGTGATCCAGCATACACTATGTACAAAATGGTGATCCAGCATACACTATGTACAAAATGGTGATCCATCATACACTGTGTACAAAATGGTGATACAGCATACACTATGTACAAAATTGTGATCCATCATACACTATGTACAAAATGGTGATACAGCATACACTATGTACAAAACGGTGATCCATCATACACTGCGTACAAAATGGTGATACAGCATACACTATGTACAAAATTGTGATCCATCATACACTATGTACAAAATGGTGATACAGCATACACTATTACAAAACGGTGATCCATCATACACTGTGTACAAAATGGTGATACAGCATACACTGTGTACAAAATGGTGATACAGCATACACTATGTACAAAATGGTGATACAGCATACACTGTGTACAAAATGGTGATACAGCATACACTATGTACAAAATGGTGATCCAACATACCCTATATACAAACTGGTGATCCAGCATACACTATGTACAAAATGGTGATCCAGCATACACTATGTACAAAATGGTGATCCAACATACACTATGTACAAAATGGTGATACAGCATACACTATGTACAAAATGGTGATCCAACATACCCTATATACAAACTGGTGATCCAGCATACACTATGTACAAAATGGTGATCCAACATACACTATATACAAAATGGTGATCCAGCATACACTATGTACAAAATGGTGATACAGCAAACACTATGTACAAAATGGTGATACAGCATACACTATGTACAAAATGGTGATACAGCATACACTATGTACAAAATGGTGATACAGCATACACTGTGTACAAAACGGTAATCATCAATTTTGTAACAATGATCGATTTTTTAAATGATGTCATAGGTTTTGTTAAATCGATGGTCAAATTTTGTCTAGTTAAATTCTCCTCTGTCATTTCATACCACTGTGAACTATACCAGTGACATTTTTCTTCAACTAACTTATAACGTATTGGTCAGGTACATGTCATGTAAGAAATTGTATATCAAATTATTGTATTACTTGGATCTTCTAGACATCATCACGTGACACAGTAACTAGTAGAGACAATGGTGTCACTAGTGGAGACAATGGTGTCACTAGTGGAGACAATGGTGTCCCTAGTGGAGACAATGGTGTCACTAGTGGAGACAATGGTGTCACTAGTACAGACAATGGTGTCACTAGTAGATACAATGGTGTCACTAGTGGAGACAAATGTGTCACTAGTAGATACAATGGTGTCACTCGTGGAGACAATGGTGTCACTAGTACAGACAATGGTGTCACCAGTAGATACAATGGTGTCACTAGTGGAGACAATGGTGTCACTAGTAGATACAATGGTGTCACTAGTGGAGACAATGGTGTCACTAGTACAGACAATGGTGTCCCTAGTGGAGACAATGGTGTCACTAGTGGAGACAATGGTGTCACTAGTGGAGACAATGGTGTCACTAGTGGAGACAATGGTGTCACTAGTAGATACAATGGTGTCACTAGTAGATACAATGGTGTCACCAGTAGATACAATGGTGTCACTAGTGGAGACAATGGTGTCACTAGTGGAGACAATGATGTCACTAGTGGAGACAATGGTCTCACTAGTGGAGACAATGGTGTCACTAGTGGAGACAATAGTGTCACTAGTGGAGACAATGGTGTCACTAGTACAATTATTTTATACTCTTTAAAAAGATAAGATTTGGACTTGTACATTGTGTAGACTTGTATATTGTGTAGACTTGTACAGTGTAGAGACTTGTAAGTTGTGTAGACTTGTAAGTTGTGTAGACTTGTATATTGTGTAGACTTGTACAGTGTATAGACTTGTAAGTTGTGTAGACTTGTAAGTTGTGTAGACTTGTAAGTTGTGTAGACTTGTAATTGTGTAGACTTGTACGCTGTGTAAACTTGTACGTTGTGTAGACTTGTAAGTTGTGTAGACTTGTACAGTGTCACTAGTAGAGACAATGGTGTCGCTAGTGGAGACAATGGTGTCACTAGTAGAGACAATGGTGTCGCTAGTGGAGACAATGGTGTCACTAGTAGATACAATGGTGTCCCTAGTGGAGACAATGGTGTCACTAGAGGAGACAATGGTGTCACTAGTAGAGACAGTGGTGTCACTAGTAGATACAATGATGCCACTAGTGCAGACAATGGTGTCACTAGTAGATACAATGGTGTCACTAGTGGAGACAATGGTGTCACTAGTACAGACAATGGTGTCCCTAGTGGAGACAATGGTGTAACTAGTGGAGACAATGGTGTCACTAGTACAGACAATGGTGTCCCTAGTGGAGAAAATGGTGTCACTAGTACAGACAATGGTGTCCCTAGTGGAGACAATGGTGTCACTAGTGGAGACAATGGTGTCACTAGTGGAGATAATGGTGTCACTAGTAGATACAATGGTGTCACTAGTAGATACAATGGTGTCACCAGTAGAGACAATGGTGTCACTAGTGGAGACAATGGCGTCACTAGTGGAGACAATGGTGTCACTAGTGGAGACAATGGTGTCAGTAGTGGAGACAATGGTGTCACTAGTGGAGACAATGGTGTCACTATTGGAGATAATGGTGTCACCAGTAGATACAATGGTGTCACCAGTAGATACAATGGTGTCACCAGTAGATACAATGGTGTCACTAGTGGAGACAATGGTGTCACTAGTGGAGACAATGATGTCACTAGTGGAGACAATGGTGTCACTAGTGGAGACAATGGTGTCACTAGTGGAGACAAGGGTGTCACTATTGGAGACAATGGTGTCACTAGTGGAGACAAAGGTGTCACTAGTGGAGACAAAGGTGTCACTAGTGGAGACAATGGTGTCACTAGTGGAGACAATGGTGTCACTAGTAGATACAATGGCGTCACTAGTAGATACAATGGTGTCACTAGTGGAGACAATGGTGTCAGTAGTAGATACAATGGTGTCACTAGTAGAGACAATGGTGTCCCTAGTGGAGATAATGGTGTCACTAGTAGATACAATGGTGTCACTAGTAGAGACAATGGTGTCACTAGTGGAGATAATGGTGTCACTAGTAGATACAATGGTGTCACTAGTAGATACAATGGTGTCACCAGTAGATACAATGGTGTCACTAGTGGAGACAATGGTGTCACTAGTGAAGCAATGGTGTCACTGGTGGAGACAATGGTGTCACTAGTGGAGACAATGGTGTCACTAGTGGAGACAATGGTGTCACTAGTGGAGACAATGGTGTCACTAGTACAATTATTTTATACTCTTTAAAAAGATAAGATTTGGACTTGTACATTGTGTAGACTTGTATATTGTGTAGACTTGTACAGTGTATAGACTTGTAAGTTGTGTAGTCTTGTAAGTTGTGTAGACTTGTATATTGTGTAGACTTGTATATTGTGTAGACTTGTACAGTGTATAGACTTGTAAGTTGTGTAGACTTGTAAGTTGTGTAGACTTGTAAGTTGTGTAGACTTGTACGTTGTGTAAACTTGTACGTTGTGTAGACTTGTACAGTGTGTAGACTTGTAAGGTGTGTACACTTTTTGTAGTGATTCACCTAATACGCACAGATTGTTGTTTTTCCTTTATTTATTACTTTGTATTTAATAGACAAGTGAGATTTTAAAAGATACAATAACAAATTGTTGCAACGTTCCTAACTTACATCTACATATTATGGAATACATCCATGTCAAATGTTCAGTCACTACAAAATCTTAAAACTTATGAATATATATGAATAAATATTGCGTACATTAAGATCGTGTTATTTATGTTTAGTGTGTGTGTGTGTGTGTGTGTTTATGTATGTGTGTATATTTGACTTAAGAATTAGTGATGACTTTAGTATGTTTTACAGGTAGATTCAAGCATGTGATTTATTGTTCATTTATTGAACTCAATTAGAGAAGAGTTATGTGACATTTATAACTTGACATATGACAATCAAAATATAGGACATTAGCGTGGAACGTGATGTTTTCAACCTAAGCGCGCTTTGACATCTATGTCTATGTCAAATAAAAACTGACATAACCCTAATGACACATGACACAAGCGATCCTTTTATTAAAAAAACATGAAATATTCACTCACAATTAAACACACATCAAACACGCCAGAAGAGAATCAACATTCACACATAATATATTCACACATAATCAATATATACATATAGTCAACATTCACACATAATCAATATATTCACACATAGTCAATATTCACACATTGTGAACACTCACACATAATCAATATAGACAATATATTCTATGTTTATTTCACACACCTCATCTGTGTGTGTGTGTGTATGTGTGTGTGTATGTGTGGGTATATTTAAATGAAGAGAGAAAGGGGAATGATGTGTGTGTATGTGTGTGTGTGTATGTGTGTGTGTGTGTGTATGTGTGGTTATATTTAAATGAAGAGAGAAAGGGGAATGATGTGTGTGTGTATGTGTGGTTATATTTAAATGAAGAGAGAAAGGGGAATGATGTGTGTGTATGTGTGTGTGTGTATGTGTGTGTGTGTATATTTAAATGAAGAGAGAGAGGGGAATGATGGGTAAAGTACGTCACCCGGATGTTCTTATCTGAAGATCGTCGCCCCCGGGCTGAATATTCAGACCTGAGATTTTTGACTGCATTTAGATGATTGAAGTTTGAATGTATTGGGTGGAGACTGGGTGGGGGGAGTTGGGCTGGCAAACTAAGTGATGTGTATGTGTGTGTGTGTGTGTATGTGTGTGTGTGTGTGTGTGTAGTGGGGTGAAGGGGGGCAGGTGTAGGCTCAGTGGACCAGGTCTTTGTTTTTTCAGAGAGTGGAAAGTCAAAATTCAAACCATCCATTGTTTCAAGTATATCTTAGTCATTAAGTTTAGGTACAGCTACCGGTCTCACACAGAAAACTAACTTTAGGTACAGCTACCGGTCTCGCACAGAGACTAACTTTAGGTACAGCTACCGGTCTCGCACAGAGACTCACTGGTACAGCTACCGGTCTCACTCAGAGACTCACTGGTACAGCTACCGGTCTCACTCAGAGACTCACTGGTACAGCTACCGGTCTCATACAGAGACTAACTGGTACAGCTACTGGTCTCACACAGCTCACTGGTACAGCTACCGGTCTCACTCAGAGACTCACTGGCACAGCTACCGGTTTCACTCAGAGACTCACTGGTACAGCTACCGGTCTCATACAGAGACTAACTGGTACAGCTACCGGTCTCACTCAGAGACTCACTTATAGATAGTTGAACTAGGTGTCCCCAGCCCTGTACACATCCCTATCAAATCTGATGTTATCAAAATTCCGACAGGTACTTTTGACAGAGCCGTCGCTAGCTATTATAACGCCCTGTGCTAATTTCAATATTTTGGCTCCCAATCTGAAAGGTGCAAATACATTTAACAGGGCGACCTTTCATAGTTCTACAACGTGTGCGGCCTCAAAGTATCCTACCTACACAACATATGTATATGAATCATTTGACCTACACAACATATGTATATGAATCATTTGACCTACACAACATATGTATATGAATCATTTGACCTACACAACATATGTATATGAATCATTTGACCTACACAACATATGTATATGAATCATTTGACCTACACAACATATGTATATGAATCATTTGACCTACACAACATATGTATATGAATCATTTGACCTACACAACATATGTATATGAATCATTTGACCTACATAGACCTCAGACTGGCCCTGGTCCAATGTGGAGAAAAATAATGTCACAACTTTAGGATAGTGGGAACAATTCCAACATTATGTCACATTCAGTCATTGATATCTATTGATTGATTCTACGGAAACCATACATTCTGAACATTTCAATTTTAGGATTTAAAATAGTATGACAACTTATTTCGTTTTATTACTGAAATTTATTGGTAGGGAAGGCATATTATATATTGGTAGGGAAGACATATTATATATTGGTAGGGAAGACATATTAATATTGGTAGGGAAGACAAATTATATATTGGTAGGGAAGACATATTATTTATTGGTAGGGAAGACATATTATATATTGGTAGGGAAGACATATTAATATTGGTAGGGAAGACATATTAATATTGGTAGGGAAGACATATCATATATTGGTAGGGAAGACATATTAATACTGTTTTTTTCTGATTTCTGTCTTTTGTAATTCCCCTTTTTAGCTGATGGGGAATTTATCACCTGAACTTCTAACTGGCTTCTTGACCTTTGACCGTTTTTTTCAATGGGGAAGGTGTGGAGGTGAAACCATCTCCAGGCTATTTTGTCTGACCACCAGGTAGAATGGATTTATTGTGTGCTGGTCAGTATGGCTCACGAGTCGAAAGGTGATAAAGCCTTTTATTAAAAATCTTTTGAGGGTTTTTTAACTGGACAGTGCCGTTAGCCATCAATTCAGTAAGTGACCATATAATGGCCACTAAATACTCTCATCTTACGTAGAATTATTTCCCTTCACGACATCCTTTACTGCTGGACGCCCAGGGGAGAGGACTGTGAGGGTGACACGTCATATTGTTTTAAGGGGGGGGTAGTCTTGGTCAATATTTTCATCAGTGAACGTCTCCGTACAGTCGGACGTATGTCACGTGATTGTTGTGCTGCCAACGCCTTGGTGTTGTTTATCTAAACAGCAGGTAGCTATAAATAGATAATTCCATCCAATGATGTCTGTCCCGTCCATCAACATAGCCTCGTGGAAAATCAAAATATGAGACATTGGACAAATATAATGTATTGACCGTTTTAAATGAGGTGACACCAACTCCCACCCTCTCCCTCCTTACCCCGCTAGCCTACTTTGGTTGATGGACATAACAGACTGGATTATATTTATAAAACGAACAAAATCGTGTTCATAGAAATTCCCACCAAGGCCATGAACAGGGCCATGAACAAGGCCAGGCCAGTGTGTATTTCATTTCGAGACCTTTTCTTTTCTTCTTTCTTTCCTTCCTTTGGCTCTACATCCCATCTAGGGCCATGACCTGCCATACTACTCTCTACATCCCATCTAGGGCCATGACCTGCCATACTACTCTCTACATCACATCTAGGGCCATGACCTGCCATACTACTCTCTACATCCCATCTAGGGCCATGACCTGCCATACTACTCTCTACATCCCATCTAGGGCCATGACCTGCCATACTACTCTCTACATCCCATCTAGGGCCATGGCCTGCCATACTACTCTTCTCCACTTTTACCGACCCATGGTCTTCTTCCTCCACTCTCTCACTCCTATGGCTTTAAGGTCTTTCCTTACCTCCTCTAACCATCTGCTTCTTGGTCTGCCCTTAGGCCAATGAGTTGGACATCAGATAAAAATATAAAGTGTGATCAATATTAATCCAATCTTTGAATAAGACACAAAACAGACTAGTCAAAAAGGCAATCCTATGTAGTGTGTATTAATTAATACAACGGGAAACTCAAGCTACTTCTCTTAATTTATTCAAATATAATAGCGTCATCAATACTCTCTGAATAAATACTTTCCAACATTCTATCATGTCTCCAAACAAATAGTGATTTCTGAAAAGCCAAACGCAACAAACTTCAAGCTACTTAGACTCATTCCAACCAAAATATTATATTAAATGCTCTAGAATTAGAATTTCCTTCTTTATCACAAATTGTGTTTTGTGTCACATTTAACTTTTATCCGTATAGTTGTGGAAATATGTCCAGCTCATTTTTATAATGATAATTTTTAACTTTTCTTCCTGTTTTTTGTTATGGTTTAAAATTGAAATAACAATTTAGTGTCTTTGCTATTCAAATATAGTGAAGCCTCGGGCTACGAAAGTCTTAGGTCACAAACTATTCGAGATATGAACAAAAACTTCGAATTTTTCCCAACAGCGTCTCGTGCTACGAGAGTGAGAGCAAAGTTTACCGTTGGAGACCCATGATCGCGTGTTTAATATGTATGTCTATCTACCAAAAATACAATTAATAATCTCCCATTTAATTCTGTGTAAAATAGATTTTACAATATCGCATTCAAAATATGCGACACATTTAAAATCTCTATCCATACATCTAGGCTTCTAAAGGCATCTAACTACTTTGTGGTCTGGATGGCAGTTATAGACAGCCCCGTAGCGTGAAAATTCTACAGCAGGGGCCAGGCATTCTACAGCAAGGGCCAGGCATTCTACAGCAGGGGCCAGGCATTCTACAGCAGGGGCCAGGCATTCTACAGCAGGGGCCAGGCAATAGCAGGGGGGCAGGTAATACATTTTACTAAGTAGAGCAAATAAGCAGAAGGGGCCAGACAAAACGCAGGGAGGCTCGGCCCCCCTGCCCACCGCACGCTACGGGCCTGGTTATAGACTAGACATGTGAAAAATTAGTACTAATGAATATTTCTTATGTCATAGACCATTAGACTAGAGACATCCAACTAAACATAGACCATAGACTAGAGACATCCAACTAAACATAGACCATAGACTAGAGACATCCAACTAAACATAGACCATAGACTAGAGACATCCAACTAAACATAGACCATAGACTAGAGAAATCCAACTAAACATAGACCATTGACTAGCGACATCCAACTAAACATAGACTATAGACTAGAGACATCCAACTAAACATAGACTATAGACTAGAAACATCCAACTAAACATAGACCATAGACTAGAAACATCCAACTAAACATAGACCATAGACTAGAGACATCCAATTAAACATAGACCATTGACTAGAGACATCCAACTAAACATAGACCATAGACTAGAGACATCCAACTAAACATAGACCATTAACTAGAGACATCCAACTATACATAGACCATAGACTAGAGACATCCAACTAAACATAGACCATTGACTAGAGACATCCAACTAAACATAGACTATAGACTAGAGACATCCAACTAAACATAGACCATAGACTAGAGACATCCAACTAAACATAGACCATAGACTAGAGACATCCAACTAAACATAGACTATAGACTAGAAACATCCAACTAAACATAGACCATAGACTAGAGACATCCAATTAAACATAGACCATTGACTAGAGACATCCAACTAAACATAGACCATAGACTAGAGACATCCAACTAAACATAGACCATTAACTAGAGACATCCAACTATACATAGACCATAGACTAGAGACATCCAACTAAACATAGACCATTGACTAGAGACATCCAACTAAACATAGACTATAGACTAGAGACATCCAACTAAACATAGACTATAGACTAGAGACATCCAACTAAACATAGACCATAGACTAGAGACATCCAACTAAACATAGACCATAGACTAGAGACATCCAACTAAACATAGACTAGAGACATCCAACTAAACATAGACTATAGACTAGAGACATCCAACTAAACATAGACTAGAGACATCCAACTAAACATAGACTAGAGACATCCCACTAAACATAGACTAGAGACATCCAACTAAACATACACAAAAATACATTTCAAAGTAGTCTAATATTTTATAAATCTAAAATCGAGGAGGCTATGTTGACAGTGGATGAGAGGCTGGTACCTGAGATATGGCAACCAGGAGCTGTAGGCAAGTTCCTAGTAATGAATAGAAGAAATGAAATAAAAACATATGCATGACATTTTTATGTTTATCAAACTATCTGGAATAACACTTCATGTCAAAATATTAACAAGATAAATAATTCTTTGTTTGTCAAGTAGAATTTATATTCTCACAAATGTCAATAAATAATGACTCTATGTCATTAAATGTCATGTTAGATTGATATAAAAATAAATTCACAGTAAAAAATAAAACCTATAATTATAAAAAATAAAATGAAAACGTAAAAATAAAGTAAATAATGATTCTAACAATGACTGCAATAGGATCGTTTTTTTTTAATCTCACATCAATTGGCTCTCTGAAGATTAAAATGTTTGCCTTCTGTTTGATTACCTGGCCATAACTCATCTCAACCAAGGGCGTTAACTCCTCCATGTTTGCAGGCAGACGATCAGAATTAGCTAGGCGCGAAAACAATCGATACAATTTAGAATTTTCTATATCTATCTATCTATCTATCTATCTATCTATCTATCTATCTATCTATCTATCTATCTATCTATCTATCTATCTATCTATCTATCTATCTATCTATCTATCTATCTATCTATCTATCTATCGTGTCTGTCTATTTCACCATTTCTACTACTTTATTGACATTTGTATATGCCACTGAGTGTAATCATAACATTGACCTATATCAAAAGAGTAACACATTGCAATGAATGTACGTCCCCCACGGCACACAGTACAATCATGGCTGTCTCCCTACACAACACACTAGCAATGCTGCTGGTAATTTGGCTGTAATTCTATCTGAAACAGGGTAGAACAAGAAAAAAATTAAAAAAAAATGCTGCGGCTAGAAAGATTAAAAAAAAAAATGCATTTATTGAAATTTATTTTTTAATCATGTTATGTTTTTTTTTCCTCTATAAAATCAAAGTGTCATATTTCCAAGTTAAAAACTTCACAAAACATAATTATATATATAGAGAAAAAAAATTAATTCTCAGATAAAAAAACAACATATTAAGACTTTTAATAAAGAAAAAGCGTGTGTGCTGTTTCATTAAATGAAATAACCGGAACGGGGGTAATAAAAAATGCATTCTGGCACTGCAGACAATTTTTAATTATCGTCTTAATAACCATCATCTGGACGTAGTTAGCAGATCTGGTTTCATCTCTGACCACGTGACGTTGATGATGTGGAGGTAATGACTCTGACCAGAGTGATTGGTGACGTCATTTTGTCACCCTCATGGCTTTTGTTTTTTTTTTTATTTTCAAGAAATGAACTTCTAGAATGACAATTAACAATATTAGTTTACATGAATGGATGTTCTTAGATAATAGGTCTATAGACATCTGTCTGATTGATTCAGTTGATCGTTGTAACATAGTCACTGATTGACTCAGTTGATCGTTGTAACATAGTCACTGATTGACTCAGTTGATCGTTGTAACATAGTCACTGATTGACTCAGATGATCGTTGTAACATAGTCACTGATTGACTCAGTTGATCGTTGTAACATAGTCACTGAATGACTCAGTTGATCGTTGTAACATAGTCACTGATTGTTTGTAACATAGTCACTGATTGATTCAGTTGATCGTTGTAAAATAGTCACTGATTGACTCAGTTGATCGTTGTAACATAGTCACTGATTGACTAAGATGATCGTTGTAACATAGTCACTGATTGACTCAGTTGATCGTTGTAACATAGTCACTGAATGACTCAGTTGATCGTTGTAACATAGTCACTGATTGACTCAGATGATCGTTGTAACATAGTCACTGATTGATTCAGTTGATCGTTGTAACATAGTCACTGATTGACTCAGTTGATCGTTGTAACATAGTCACTGAATGACTCAGTTGATCGTTGTAACATAGTCACTGAATGACTCAGTTGATCGTTGTAACATAGTCACTGATTGTTTGTAACATAGTCACTGATTGATTCAGTCGGTAATGTTGATTCGGAGTCGCTATGCCTTAGTTCATCGGGATGTCATAGATGTACACACTGCTACGTTGAAAGTTGATTACGTCAACACAATGTGTCAAGTCTGGTCAACAGTGTATCAGGTCTGGTCAACAGTGTATCAAGTCTGGTCAACAGTGTATCAAGTCTGGTCAACAGTGTATCAAGTCTGGTCAACAGTGTATCAAGTCTGGTCAACACTGTATCAAGTCTGGTCAATATCTAATATATCAACTTTCCCGTGTTAACTTCACTGTTAGCTAATTGTACACACTGTATATATGAATAACTACATACATATTTTGTACACTCATATACTGTACACTCATATACTGTACACTCATATACTGTACACTCATATACTGTACACTCATATACTGTACACTCATATACTGTACACTCATATACTGTACACTCATATACTGTACACTCATATACTGTACATATTTATACCTACATCTACGCATGTCTGTGGTGCAGCGGGTACATAGCTTCGGGTCTATCCTTCGAGTACATAACTTCGGGTACATAGCTTCGGGTCTATCCTTCGAGTACATAGCTTCGGGTACATAGCTTCGGGTCCATCGCTTCGGGTACATAGCTTCGGGTACATAGCTTCGGGTCTATCCTTCGAGTACATAACTTCGGGTATATAGCTTCGGGTCTATCCTTCGAGTACATAACTTCGGGTATATAGCTTCGGGTCTATCCTTCGGGTCTATTGCTTCGGGTCTATAGCTCCGGGCCCATGTTTTATCTCACAATATATTTTTCACGTTATTCTCTATGGTGGTCCAGTTGTATCTGTGTCACCGCGGAGCCAGAATTTCTTTCAGTGACCCCCCCCCCATACATGTACATGTGTATATTGTTGTAAAAATGTATGGGCTTCAGTTGAATGGAAAAAAAAAAAATTCCCATTGGAAGACACATTCTCTGAATAGGGATATTTGAAAAAGCTTTAAGGTAAAATTTAAACAAAATATGAATGCATCGGGGATTGAACCCAGGACTCACAGGTCGGCAGTGAAACGTTCTACAAACGTCCTCGTTTTACCAGTGTGTTGAGTAAATAATTCAAATCAGAGCTGCACTATCCAACATGGACAGTATGTTGAGTCAGCCTAAGAGGTAAAGTTAGATTTGTATTTCATAATGACAAACCAAATTGAAGGAACTAATGCCCACCCTTTTCCCCACCCTCATGCCCACCCTCCTCCCCACCCACATGCTTACCCACATGCCCACCCACATGCCCACCTCCCCCACCCTCATGCCCACCTCCCCCCACCCTCATGCCCGCCCACCCACATGCCCACCCACATGCCCACCTCCCCCCACCCACATGCCCACCCACATGCCCACCCACATGCCCACCTCCCCCACCCTCATGCCCACCTCCCCCCACCCTCATGCCCGCCCACCCACATGCCCACCCACATGCCCACCTCCCCCCACCCACATGCCCACCCACATGCCCACCCACATGCCCACCTCCCCCCACCCTCATGCCCACCTCCCCCCACCCTCATGCCCACCCACATGCCCACCCACATGCCCACCCACATGCCCACCCACATGCCCACCTCCTCCCACCCTCATGCCCACCTCCCCCCACCCTCATGCCCAAGCACATGCCCACCTCCCCCCACCCTCATGCCCACCTCCCCCCACCCTCATGCCCACCCACATGCCCACCCACATGCCCACCCACATGCCCACCTCCCCCCACCCACATGCCCACCCACATGCCCACCCACATGCCCACCTCCCCCCACCCTCATGCCCACCTCCCCCCACCCTCATGCCCACCCACATGCCCACCTCCCCCCACCCTCATGCCCACCTCCCCCCACCCTCATGCCCACCCACATGCCCACCTCCCCCACCCACATGCCCACCCATATGCCCACCCACATGCCCACCTCCCCCCACCCTTATGCCCACCTCCCCCCACCCTCATGCCCACCTCCCCCCACCCACATGCCCACCCACATGCCCACCCACATGCCCACCTCCCCCACCCTCATGCCCACCTCCCCCCACCCTCATGCCCACCCACATGCCCACCCACATGCCCACCCACATGCCCACCTCCCCCCACCCTCATGCCCACCCACATAACCACCTCCCCCAACCTCATGCCCACCCACATGCCCACCCACATGCCCACCTCCCCCCACCCTCATGCCCACCTCCCCCCCACCCTCATGCCCACCCACATGCCCACCTCCCCCCCACCCTCATGCCCACCCACATAACCACCTCCCCCCACCCTCATGCCCACCCACATGCCCACCCACATGCCCACCTCCCCCCACCCTCATGCCCACCCCACATAACCACCTCCCCCACCCTCATGCCCACCCACATGCCCACCCACATGCCCACCTCCCCCACCCTCATGCCCACCTCCCCCCACCCTCATGCCCACCCACATGCCCACCCACATGCCCACCCACATGCCCACCTCCCCCCACCCTCATGCCCACCTCCCTCCACCCTCATGCCCACCTCCCCCCACCCTCATGCCCACCCACATGCCCACCTCCCCCCACCCTCATGCCCACCCACATGCCCACCTCCCCCCACCCTCATGCCCACCTCCCCCCACCCTCATGCCCACCCACATGCCCACCTCCCCCCACCCTCATGCCCACCCACATGCCCACCTCCCCCCCACCCTCATGCCCACCTCCCCCACCCTCATGCCCACCCACATGCCCACCTCCCCCCACCCTCATGCCCACCCACATGCCCACCTCCCCCCACCCTCATGCCCACCCACATGCCCACCCACATGCCCACCCTGCTACTGGCGAACAACCAATTCTGTCAAACTTTGACTTCTTACATACAAATTTACTAACAAGCAATTATACTACTTATTACATTACATTCCAGATGACAAAAAAAAAAAACAAAAAACAAACACAATTTAAATTGATTCTTTGCTGAAGCGGTTGTTCTTTTTAAACTGTCTCTATTGGCAGTTTATTGTTACCATGACAACTTGACACACACCCACCAGCAACAGATGTTTCTACTGTTTAGTCCCTTCAGGCTAATTATCCACACCGAATGAATGAATACATGTTACAACCGTTTCATTTCTAAATTGACACACACACATACATATTATTATACATGGGATCAAACTCCTCTGTAAAGAAGAGGGAAAAAAGAAATATGACAATAACAGAGCAATTACAGTAAATAAATGATAATGAAATAATTGCTACCTTTGTGTTGTATGTATTGACAGCATATATATGTCAGGGAAGTTATTGAGTAGATGCATCAGTGATGATGACATGGTTAAGTCTTGTGTCAAATGTCAACTGTTTATCTCTGACACCTGTCTGGACTAACTGACTACCAATGATCAATGTACCTATCTATCTCCCCCCCCGTTCCCCCCACCCACAACAGCCTCCAATGTACTATTTGTTTGGTAAGATACAATTATAAGAATGACTATCATCTGACAACCAAGTATCGTATTGTTTTCTTATTGTATTACAAAACCAAGTATCATAAGAAGACCAAGTATCATGACCTTCTCACTAAATTCCACGACCTTCTCACTAAGTATAAATTATGACGAAGTTACCCCCCCCCCCACCCGTCAAACTTAACAGCTCCACCCTCCACCCCACGGCCAGTGCGTATTTTCTTGAAAACATCAACTTACGTTAAGTAGGTAATAATCTGACATTGGTTACTCTCTGTGGTTGGTTACTTTTTATGATTGGTTACTATGATTCACTAACTTGGAAACAAGTTTACCACTAGATTTTACTAAAAGATAGTTACAAATAAAAGTTGTCTTTGTTATCATCTGTGGTCTGTATAAAATATTATCATCTGTGGTCTGTGTGAAGTGTTATCCTCTGTGGTTTGTGTAAAATATTATCATCTGTGGTCTGTGTGAAGTGTTATCCTCTGTGGTCTGTGTAAAATATTATCATCTGTGGTCTGTGTGAAGTGTTATCCTCTGTGGTCTGTGTAAAATATTATCCTCTGTGGTCAGTGTAAAGTGTTATTATACTGTAAAGACATACACCATTACTATGTTATTATACTCAGTCTATGACGTCATGGGGCGGGGTTGTTAGTTCCAGATCTCTTTAATAGTTTCTGTGTTATACGTCACTTCCGACTGTGTAGCTAAATGCCAGGTGTCCAGTTCATGTAACGGCCTCCATCAATGGAATCTTTGTATTTTACCATTAACTTTTCCACGTCCATGACCTCTCTCTCTCTCTCTCTCTCTCTCTCTCTCTCTCTCTCTCTATCTATCTATCTCTCTCTCTCTCTCTATCACTGAGTTAGTCCGTAACGTGAGTGACCAGACCACAAAATGTGAAACATAAAACAATGGCCGTTAACTGATGTTGGTTGCTTTTAAAGTCTCGTATAACAAAAGCTTTAAATAGTCATATAGTGCTGGACAGACGTGACATGGTCATGTCATATCTTTTGACATTTATTGGCCTGATATCACAGATCGATGCTGACCTTTTAGTTGCCGTTCTTTTAATCAAAAATCAGCGCTAAAAATTTTATTGGTAGTTTTAATAATAATATTTTATATGCTATTCTGTCTTGTCCACTTGATCTGTTGAGGTCTAATTCTTAGGGTCCAGTTGCCCTATTTAAGTCTAATTCCTGAAATCCATTTGACCTGTTGAGGTCCAATTTCTGAGGTCCAGTTCCTCTGTTTAGGTCTAATGCTTTTAATCCAACAAAATATACAAAAAAAAAATGTGTCAAGTATCAGCATCATACTTTCAGTACAAGACATCGTACTCACAGTACAAGACATCGTACTCACAGTACAAGACATCGTACTCACAGTACAAGATATCGTACTCA
Organism: Bulinus truncatus; assembly: GCA_021962125.1. NCBI lineage: Eukaryota > Metazoa > Mollusca > Gastropoda > Planorbidae > Bulinus > Bulinus truncatus. The sequence goes on along the minus strand of JAGDYQ010000426.1, from coordinate 129,601 downwards.
CAGTACAAGACATAGTAGTCGACCAATTGTATTCAATATGTCATTGATTTTATTTTCATGTATGAACTCCCCCATCAACATGTTCACTTACTTTGTGTAGTGCTACAGTTCTGTAGGCTATGTGTAGTGCTACAGTTCTATACTGTAGGCTATGTGTAGTGCTACAGTTCTATACTGTAGGCTATGTGTAGTGCTACAGTTCTATACTGTAGGCTACTATTATTGGCACAAAGCAACTCTCCCACCCAACCACCACCTTTTTTTTTTAAACTCAAGTAAATATTTTAATTATTTCTGATCAAAAGAATACTGTACATGTAAACATATTTCGCTACCTTAGGGTAAATTTGCGACAATATTAAATTTTTTTTAAATCGATACACACAAGCTAAGTATTACAGTGTTTTATTCAACACAGTTTTTAAAACATATTTGAAAATGATGTTTAAGTTGATACTGTACAACTGTTGAAGTTGATACTGTACAACAGTTGAAGTTGATACAGTACAACAGTTGAAGTTGATATTTAAGTTGATACTGTACAACAGTTGAAGTTGATATTTAAGTTGATACTGTACAACAGTTGAAGTTGATATTTAAGTTGATACTGTACAACAGTTGAAGGTGATATTTAAGTTGATACTGTACAACAGTTGAAGTTGATATTTAAGTTGATACTGTACAACAGTTGAAGTTGATATTTAAGTTGATACTGTACAACAGTTGAAGTTGATATTTAAGTTGATACTGTACAACAGTTGAAGTTGATACTGTATATTGTACAACAGTTGAAGTTGATATTTAAGTATTGTTCCATTTTTCAACTAAAATCACTACGTCAATGCCTCAAACACATTTTGAAAATTATTTCTAAATTGTGATCGATATTAAGAATACAATTTTACGACAATATTTAAAACATTTTTAAATATTTAAGCATTATTCAATATTTAGGCTAAAATTTTACGATAATGTCCACAAGTCGACAAGTGAAGAAGCTACGACCCGGCCTCAACACAGCAATCACATGATAACTTCCGGTCTGTCAGTAATTGTAGAGGAAGGAGATGGAAGAAAGTGGGCTTATTTCCCCTTTTATTTCCTGGGGGTGAGGGGCCGCACGGAGGAGGGTGTGTGTGTGTGTGGAGGAATTGTCTGATCAATACGGCTGTATCATATGTATGTATATGTGTTTGTGTGTGGTGGAATTGTGTGATCAATACGGTTGCTCTCTTGTCGTTCAATGTATAAATGTGTAATTACATGTTGTCTTATCGCTGCAGCTGATATATGAAGTTTTAGGATAATTGTTTCAATAAAATGTAATTTCTAAATGATGTCTGTGTTGTTATTGTCTCTTTACAAAATATGGACAGACAGACAAATATCGTTGACAGACAGACAAATATCGTTGACAGACAGACAAATATTGTTGACAGTCAGACAAATATCGTTGACAGTCAGACAAATATTGTTGACAGTCAGACAAATATCGTTGACAGTCAGACAAATATCGTTGACAGTCAGACAAATATCGTTGACAGTCAGACAAATATCGTTGACAGACAGACAAATATAGTTAACAGACAGACAAATATTGTTGACAGACAGACAAATATCGTTGACAGTCAGACAAATATCGTTGACAGTCAGACAAATATTGTTGACAGTCAGACAAATATTGTTGACAGACAGACAAATATCGTTGACAGACAGACAAATATAGTTAACAGACAGACAAATAACGTTGACAGTCAGACAAATATTGTTGACAGTCAGACAAATATTGTTGACAGACAGACAAATATCGTTGACAGTCAGACAAATATCGTTGACAGTCAGACAAATATTGTTGACAGAGAGACAAATATCGTTGACAGTCAGACAAATATTGTTGACAGACAGACAAATATTGTTGACAGACAGACAAATATCGTTGACTTAAACACCAACAGCAAGTGAAATCAACTTAAACACCAACAGCAAGTGAAATCAGCTTAAACACCAACAGCAAGTGAAATCAACTTAAACACCAACAGCAAGTGAAATCAACTTAAACACCAACAGCAAGTGAAATCAACTTAAACACCAACAGCAAGTGAAATCAACTTAAACACCAACAGCAATTGATATCAACTTAAACACCAACAGCAAGTGAAATCAACTTAAACACCAACAGCAATTGATAACAACTTAAACACCAACAGCAAGTGAAATCAACTTAAACACCAACAGCAAGTGAAATCAACTTAAACACCAACAGCAAGTGAAATCAGCTTAAACACCAACAGCAAGTGAAATCAACTTAAACACCAACAGCAATTGATAACAACTTAAACACCAACAGCAAGTGAAATCAACTTAAACACCAACAGCAAGTGAAATCAACTTAAACACCAACAGCAAGTGAAATCAGCTTAAACACCAACAGCAAGTGAAATCAACTTAAACACCAACAGCAAGTGAAATCAACTTAAACACCAACAGCAAGTGAAATCAACTTAAACACCAACAGCAAGTGAAATCAACTTAAACACCAACAGCAAGTGAAATCAACTTAAACACCAACAGCAAGTGAAATCAACTTAAACACCAACAGCAAGTGAAATCAACTTAAACACCAACAGCAATTGATATCAACTTAAACACCAACAGCAAGTGAAATCAACTTAAACACCAACAGCAATTGATAACAACTTAAACACCAACAGCAAGTGAAATCAACTTAAACACCAACAGCAAGTGAAATCAACTTAAACACCAACAGCAAGTGAAATCAGCTTAAACACCAACAGCAAGTGAAATCAACTTAAACACCAACAGCAAGTGAAATCAACTTAAACACCAACAGCAAGTGAAATCAACTTAAACACCAACAGCAAGTGAAATCAACTTAAACACCAACAGCAAGTGAAATCAACTTAAACACCAACAGCAAGTGAAATCAACTTAAACACCAACAGCAATTGATATCAACTTAAACACCAACAGCAAGTGAAATCAACTTAAACACCAACAGCAAGTGAAATCAGCTTAAACACCAACAGCAAGTGAAATCAACTTAAACACCAACAGCAATTGATAACAACTTAAACACCAACAGCAAGTGAAATCAACTTAAACACCAACAGCAAGTGAAATCAACTTAAACACCAACAGCAAGTGAAATCAACTTAAACACCAACAGCAAGTGAAATCAACTTAAACACCAACAGCAATTGATATCAACTTAAACACCAACAGCAAGTGAAATCAACTTAAACACCAACAGCAAGTGAAATCAACTTAAACACCAACAGCAAGTAAAATCAACTTAAACACCAACAGCAAGTGAAATCAACTTAAACACCAACAGCAAGTGAAATCAGCTTAAACACCAACAGCAAGTGAAATCAACTTAAACACCAACAGCAAGTGAAATCAACTTAAACACCAACAGCAAGTGAAATCAACTTGAACACCAACAGCAATTGATATCAACTTAAACACCAACAGCAAGTGAAATCAACTTAAACACCAACAGCAAGTGAAATCAACTTAAACACCAACAGCAAGTGAAATCAACTTAAACACCAACAGCAATTGATATCAACTTAAACACCAACAGCAAGTGAAATCAACTTAAACACCAACAGCAATTGATAACAACTTAAACACCAACAGCAAGTGAAATCAACTTAAACACCAACAGCAAGTGAAATCAACTTAAACACCAACAGCAATTGATATCAACTTAAACACCAACAGCAAGTGAAATCAACTTAAACACCAACAGCAAGTGAAATCAACTTAAACACCAACAGCAAGTGAAATCAGCTTAAACACCAACAGCAAGTGAAATCAACTTAAACACCAACAGCAATTGATAACAACTTAAACACCAACAGCAAGTGAAATCAACTTAAACACCAACAGCAAGTGAAATCAACTTAAACACCAACAGCAAGTGAAATCAACTTAAACACCAACAGCAAGTGAAATCAACTTAAACACCAACAGCAATTGATATCAACTTAAACACCAACAGCAAGTGAAATCAACTTAAACACCAACAGCAAGTGAAATCAACTTAAACACCAACAGCAAGTGAAATCAACTTAAACACCAACAGCAAGTGAAATCAACTTAAACACCAACAGCAAGTGAAATCAGCTTAAACACCAACAGCAAGTGAAATCAACTTAAACACCAACAGCAAGTGAAATCAACTTAAACACCAACAGCAAGTGAAATCAACTTGAACACCAACAGCAATTGATATCAACTTAAACACCAACAGCAAGTGAAATCAACTTAAACACCAACAGCAAGTGAAATCAACTTAAACACCAACAGCAAGTGAAATCAACTTAAACACCAACAGCAATTGATATCAACTTAAACACCAACAGCAAGTGAAATCAACTTAAACACCAACAGCAATTGATAACAACTTAAACACCAACAGCAAGTGAAATCAACTTAAACACCAACAGCAAGTGAAATCAACTTAAACACCAACAGCAATTGATATCAACTTAAACACCAACAGCAAGTGAAATCAACTTAAACACCAACAGCAAGTGAAATCAACTTAAACACCAACAGCAATTGATATCAACTTAAACACCAACAGCAATTGATATCAACTTAAACAACAACAGCAATTGATATCAACTTAAACACCAACAGCAAGTGATATCAACTTAAACACCAACAGGAAGTGAAATTCTTTGAACAATTAGAAAATATTCAGTGGCTCACGAAAATTCGTGGCAAAACGTGTGAAGCATTTCAAGATAATTTTTTAGTCTTTCGTTATGACACTTTGTACATCACTTATTGGTTTATGTTAGTTATGACACTTTGTACATCACTGATTGGTTTATGTTGTTATGACACTTTGTACATCACTGATTGGTTTATGTTGGTTATGACACTTTGTAAATCACTGATTGGTTTATGTTGGTTATACAAACAATCCCCCACGATTACTTATGACACAAAAATTATAAAGAAAAATACATTAAAAAATAAATAATTAAAAAATAAACTTGTATTAAAATGTGCTAAGAAGTAAATTAATAAAAATATAAAATACAAATGTTATTGACTTAAAAAAAGCGCGGACTCTCTATCTGTCTCTCTCTCTCTCTCTATATATATATATATATATATATATATATATATATATATATATATATATATATATATATGAACAGCCTATTTTATTAATTCATCCAACATCACTAGTTATTAAACAAACGACTTTTGACGAGATCGTATCGACATATCAAGCAAAAAATTTTATTTCACCCATCATTCACACTACCTCAAAAATATCTATTACAACCCATTCTCGTCTCATTTCTAAAACTCACCATAAGAGAACGTTCGACACAATATAACTTCAAATATGGCGGCTGGTATGGTAGTAGGAAGACATCTTAAATTACACTTCTCCATCCAGCATTTTCACCCAGGGGGACGTTACTCGCCTTCCCGGCCATTAAGAAGTCATTTCCCCTGGATTAAGTCCCAGTGCAGTCCCCTACTGACTACCAGCTGCCAATAAGGATCCTGTCATTCAGCGGTTATCTTTCCTTGTATTGGAATCCGCTCTGACAATTGAAGAGGAGATTCCCCCCCCCCCCGCAACAAACCTCCATTTACTCACGCCAACAGTCATTAACAATCAAATATGCACACTGTCCACACGTCAGGGGTCAGGGAACTTTTAACCTATGACCCCCAAATCTTAATAATTGCTCTAACGCCACGCATGTTTATATAATTTTATTCCTCCCCCTTCCCCCCACCCCCAAATAGTCCGATTTCGTGGACCCCAAGATATGACCAGATATTTAAGTGGTGTTAGTAGTAGAGATCCAAACAAGAAATAGTCACAGTGTCAAATGTGCTATTATAGATGTCAATGAAAGATGACCCCCCCCCCCCAACATTATCATGCCCATATTCGTCTCAAGACGGTCTTGCATTAAAACGGTTAAACTAAAAAAAAAAAACATGAATAAATTCTGAAGACAGTAAACATGTCTTCATACATGCTATTAACATTAACTGATTACAATAATAAACAGCCCATCATTAAATACATCTGCATAAAGTAATAACTAGACACATATCAATGTAATGTCACTAATGACTCCTCATCACTCATTGGTGATTAAACCATTCCAGACAACACCTGTTGATGAATAGAATAAATAAACACAGGGGCTATCACTCGCACTGTTCCTCATTCACCGCTTCACTTCTCTTGGCCACCATCTTGAAATGCTTCAAACGCGCTCGTTTTGCCACGTATTTTAGTGAGCCACTGAATACCTGTGTACATCGCTGTATACCTGTGTACATCGCTGTATACTTGTGTACATCACAGTGTACCTGTGTACATCACTGTGTACCTGTGTACATCACTGTGTACCTGTGTACATCAATGTATACATGTATACATCACTGTATGCCTGTGTACATCACTGTATATATGTGTACATCACTGTGTACATCAATGTATACATGTGTGCATCACTGTGTACCTGTGTACATCACTGTGTACCTGTGTACATCAATGTATACATGTGTGCATCACTGTGTACCTGTGTACATCACTGTATACCTGTGTACATCACTGTGTACCTGTGTAAATCACTGTGTACCTGTGTATATTCCTGTGTATCTGTGTACATCAATGTGTACCTGTGTACATCACTGTGTACCTGTGTACATCACTGTGTATCTGTGTGCATCACTGTGTACCTGTGTACATCACTGTATACCTGTGTACATCACTGTGTACCTGTGTACATCACTGTGTGCCTGTGTACATCACTATGTATCTGTGCATATCACTGTGTGACTGTGTACATCACTGTATACCTGTGTACATCACTCTATACCTGTGTACATCACTGTATACCTGTGTATATCACATTCTGTGTGTCATTATATTCCTTTATCACACAGAATCTGTACCTCACTGTCTGTCTCTTAACCTCTGTCTATTTATCAATTTATCTATCTATCTATCAAATTATCTTTCAATCTATCAATTAATTTATCTATCTATCTATCAATTTTTCTATCTATCAGTTTATCAATCTTTCTATCAATGTATCTATCTGTATGTCAGTGCGTCCATCCGTTTGTCTGTCTATCTCTACCAATTACACAATGCAAGACACACAAACACACTGACAACACAATACAGTCCAGTAGTACCTCATATTACACTGACAACACAATACAGTCCAGTAGTACCTCATATTACACTACAACATAATACAGTCCAGTAGTACCTCATATTACAGTCACAACACAATACAGTCCAGTAGTACCTCATATTACACTGACAAACACAATACAGTCCACTAGTACATCATATTCCACTGACAATACAATACAGTCCAGTAGTACCTCATATTACACTGACAACACAATACAGTCCAGTAGTACCTCATATTACACTGACAACACAATACGGTCCAGTAGTACCTCATATTACAGTCACAACACAATACAGTCCAGTAGTACCTCATATTACAGTCACAACACAATACAGTCCAGTAATACCTCATATTACACTGACAGACACAATACAGTCCAGTAGTACCTCATATTACACAGACAACACAATACAGTCCAGTAGTACCTCATATTACAGTCACAACACAATACAGTCCAGTAGTACCTCATATTACAGTCACAACACAATACAGTCCAGTAGTACCTCATATTACACTGACAGACACAATACAGTCCACTAGTACATCATATTCCACTGACATCACAATACAGTCCACTAGTACATCATATTCCACTGACATCACAATACAGTCCAGTAGTACCTCATATTACACTGACAACATAATACAGTCCAGTAGTACCTCATATTACACTACAACACAATACAATCCAGTAGTACCTCATATTACAGTCACAACACAATACAGTCCAGTAGTACCTCATATTACAGTCACAACACAATACAGTCCAGTAGTACCTCATATTACAGTCACAACACAATACAGTCCAGTAGTACCTCATTTTACAGCCACAACACAATACAGTCCAGTAGTACCTCATATTACACTGAAAGACACAATACAGTCCACTAGTACATCATATTCCACTGACATCACAATACAGTCCAGTAGTACCTCATATTACACTGACAACACAATACAGTCCAGTAGTACCTCATATTACAGTCACAACACAATACAGTCCACTAGTACATCATATTCCACTGACAACACAATACAGTTCAGTAGTACCTCATATTACACTGACAACACAATACAGTCCAGTAGTACCTCATATTACACTACAACACAATACAGTCCAGTAGTACCTCATATTACACTGACAGACACAATACAGTCCAGTAGTACCTCATATTACACTACAACACAATACAGTCCAGTAGTACCTCATATTACAGTCACAACACAATACAGTCCAGTAGTACCTCATATTCCACTGACAACACAATACAGTTCAGTAGTACCTCATATTACACTGACAACACAATACAGTCCAGTAGTACCTCATATTACACTACAACACAATACAGTTCAGTAGTGCCTCATATTACACTGACAGACACAATACAGTCCAGTAGTACCTCATATTACACTGACAACACAATACAGTCCAGTAGTACCTCATATTACACTGACAGACACAATACAGTCCACTAGTACATCATATTCCACTGACATCACAATACAGTCCAGTAGTACCTCATATTACACTGACAACACAATACAGTCCAGTAGTACCTCATATTACACTGACAGACACAATACAGTCCACTAGTACATCATATTCCACTGACATCACAATACAGTTCAGTAGTACCTCATATTACACTGACAACACAATACAGTCCAGTAGTACCTCATATTACACTACAACACAATACAGTCCAGTAGTACCTCATATTACAGTCACAACACAATACAGTCCAGTAGTACCTCATATTACACTGACAACACAATACAGTCCAGTAGTACCTCATATTACACTAAAACACAATACAGTCCAGTAGTACCTCATATTACACTTACAACACAATACAGTCCAGTAGTACCTCATATTACACTAAAACACAATACAGTCCAGTAGTACCTCATATTACAGTCACAACACAATACAGTCCACTAGTACATCATATTCCACTGACAACACAATACAGTTCAGTAGTACCTCATATTACGCTGACAACACAATACAGTCCAGTAGTACCTCATATTACACTACAACACAATACAGTCCAGTAGTACCTCATATTACACTGACAGACACAATACAGTCCAGTAGTACCTCATATTACACTGACAACACAATACAGTCCAGTAGTACCTCATATTACACTGACAGACACAATACAGTCCAGTAGTACCTCATATTACACTGACAGACACAATACAGTCCAGTAGTCCCTCATATTACAGTCACAACACAATACAGTGCAGTAGTACCTCATATTACACTGACAGACACAATACAGTCCAGTAGTACCTCATATTACAGTCACAACACAATACAGTCCACTAGTACATCATATTACACTGACAACACAATACAGTCCAGTAGTACCTCATATTACACTGACAGACACAATTCAGTCCAGTAGTACCTCATATTACAGTCACAACAAAATACAGTCCACTAGTACAACATATTACACTGACAATACAATACAGTCCAGTAGTACCTCATATTACACTGACAGACCCACAGAGTTACTCGGGAAGTCCTTGTCAAGTGGAATGATCTTTTCTTTGGTTGCCTCCCTTGGAATAACATGGCGACAGTAGAGAGGCTTTGTTGTTGTTGTTGTTGTTGTTGTTGTTGTTGTTGTTGTTGTTCTGCTTCTTTGTAGACTGTCTTTATCCCCCCCCCCATCCCTAAACTGTATGTTTCATTGTGTAAATGTAACCACACGTCGCCATTGTACGTCATATTTCATTCCACTCACACATGCCGCCCCACACATACACATACTCGCCAGATGAAATAAAACTGTAACACTCCACGAGCCTGGTGCATTTGTGTGTGTGTGTGTTGTGTGTGTGTGTGTGTGTGTGTGTGTGTGATATGTTAATTAGTGATGCCACGTCAATCTGTCACACATACAAACACATGACGTCATTAGACCTGTCACTCAGCTCAGGTGAAACCGTTTCTTTATGAGTGCTCACTGCCTGGGAATATAAGTTCCGGTATCAACCATTTATCTATCTATCTATCTATCTATCTATCTATCTATCTATCTATCTATCTATCTATCTATCTATCTATCTATCTGTCTGTCTATTTGCCTGACTGTCTTTAAATAAGTTTCTATCTTTTTGTCGGTTTGAATTTAAATGCACTCTCTCTCTTTCTCTCTCTCTTTGATGAAAGCCGTATCATAATCAAACATAGTTAGTGAAAACAAAGTAAACAGAGTACGTCATTCATACAACAAAGTACATCATTGATTCAACAAAATACATCATTCAAAACAAAGTACAACATTCATTGGTAGAACAACAGAATACATCATGCATACAAAAAAGTACACCATTCATACAACAGAGTACATAATTCATACAACAAAGTACATAATTCATACAAAAGAGTATATCATTCATACAACAGAGTACATCATTCATACAACAGAGTACAACGTTCATACAGCAGAGTATTTCACTCACTGCTACAACAACATAGATTAGTTCACACAACATGTACTCAACAACAAATACAACAAAGTACATCATTCATACAACAAAGTACATCATTCATACAACAAAGTACATCATTCATACAACAAAGTACATCATTCATACAACAGAGTACAATGTTCATACAGCAGAGTTCTTCGCTCACTGCTACAACAACATAGGTTAGTTCACACTACATGTGCTCAACAACAAATACAACCGCACACCAGTGCACACATTTGCACCCCTCTACACACACACACTCATACACACATACTCTATTAACGAAACTGCTCAGATATTTTATTGGCGTACATCTGACGAAGATGAAGTCTATTGCTGCCAAATTAGCCATTTTAGAATTTCACTCCCACTCCATTATTTCACGAGTCAAGTTCATTAATATGGTCCACCCGCAGTCTTCTGATAAATTCACCTGTCATCCATGAGTCTTCCCGCCACCAATGATGCACTTTTTGTTTTTGAAAGGATCGCTTTTTAAACTTTTGTTCGGTCGCCATCTTGTTTTTTTTTTTACCTGCTCGGCCACGCGACGTTTTTGATTGTCTGCTGATAGGAGGATGAAGCAGACGTCACAGTCATTTTGATGATTAAATGGCGGGAGATGGGACGAGAAATATTTTTATAGTTGCAATTAAAGGGAAATGACACATTTTGAATTCTTTATTTCTTTGATTTCACCCTACATCTATGAACTGTTGTATACAAATGTCCATTAGGAAATTGATGGACATCAAAGTGAAAGTTGATTGTTGTTTTGGGAAATAAGTTGAGAGTAGGACATGGGGGGAAGGGGATGAGTCCAAGGGGTAGGGGGTGTCCGTCCGATTCAAATGTTGTATAGAGGGTGGGAGGAGAGGGAATATTGTTTTATTTGGTGGAGGTTGGACTGTCACGTAAAGTTCAGCCGTTTAGTTTGTATGTCCGAGATATGAGCTCCACTCTATTCTATGGTGTTTTGGTGGATATCTATGTGACGAACAAAATGGGGTTAAATTCGACCAACTGTTTGTTGTCTAGGACAATCGTTGGCTAATACTGAAATGTATGCACACCACTGTAACAAATAATTCATAATTAGAAGATAAAATGAAAGAGATAGAATGAAATAAAAACAATTATTCATTTATCTTTGACACTATTTCATAAGCTCTTTTAATATTTCACTCATGTCTGCCACTATTTCACTTATCACTGACAATATTTCACTAGTCTACCAATATTTCACTTATTACTGACAATATCTCACTTATACAATGACAATATTTCACTAATATCTGCCAATACTTCACTAAGCTCTGCCAATTTCCCCCAATCTCTGACAATATTTTACTTACCACTGATAATATTTCACTGATATCTGCAAATACTTCACTAATCTCTGACAATATTCCCCCAATCTCTGACAATATTTCACTTACCACCTACAATATTATATTTTAAATCAAAACACTTCCTGCATCAGATTCCTGTAAGCTCATTTGACACCTGAGGTATCATTTAAAAAAAAAAAAAAGTGTCACAAAAGTTGAAGGAGACAAATTGATTCACAATTGACTGTTTTACTAAACTGTTCAGATAAACACAAATATTTTCTTTAGTCTTCTTCCTAATTTTGATTCTTGCCTTAATTCTGTAGTGTCTCTCTGGTCTCCGTAATTACACTTGACATGATGGAGACACATGGGGGAGGGGGTGAGACAGGGAGAGCCTCCAGACTGGTGACAATGGCGCAAAATGTTCAGAAGCTTAGCTTAATACTCAAGTAGCAGGAGCGTTTAATTATAGGGCTCACAGACCCCCACCCACCCCACCCACTCCTCTGTTCACGTCTTTGAGCAAGTGACGTCATCGAATCGATGATTTCATTGTACGCTGCTAACAGAAACATCTAGAAATTTAGATCTAAACATCTAATGACTGGCTACAGGAGGCGTCATGCGTGACGCGCATACAGACTCTCTCTCTCTCTCACTCACTCACTCACACACACAATATACAACCATACTGAAGGGATGTAGTTGTAACATTGAGTCAATAGAGCTGGTATCAGACAAGATGACCTTGTTCAATACACTCTAGTATCATGATACACTTCATGGTGTTTTTTTATTAGTTTTATATTTTATTTTTTTGTATCTGCATGTTTTTGTGTGTTTATTTATGATTTGTTTTAGTCTTTTATCGATAACTTCTATTTATGAAGTGTTACAGTTTTAACGTGAGACTACATTTTTCTAATCCATATACCTTGTTGGTTAAAACTCCCCTCCCTAACCGTTTGGCCACCATCAAAGTCTGGTTGTGAGCAGTAAATTGTATCTCCGTTTGTCACGGGTGAGCTAATTATGAATGAAATGGAACATTGCAACTATTTCTACTCTCGTCCAACATAGTTAGTTGGTTTATCATGTCAAAATAGGACTGACGTCAAAGGCCATGCTACAGCTGGCTGTCGCTGGCCAGTATGTTGTGCCCAGCGTGTGGTCAGTTTGTTATCCATCAGATGACCAGAACATGTTGGCCTTCGACCGGAACGTGCCACCTAGTCTAACGAGCGGCCAATTGGATTTAGTGGGAGTGTCCGGTGATGTAAAAACAGGGGATTGTCGGTCCGACACTGTTTACATTCCACGCTGATAAGGTCATCGTGATGACCCAAATAAACGGTCAGTCACGGCCAATTGATGCTTCACCATTAGTTTGTTTGAATACATTTTGTTGAGTATCAAGTCTGGGACACATCGTACCTGCAATGGACGCTGACTTATTACTCCCTCCCCCTCCCCACAGTCACCCCCACCCCAGATTAGATTAGAGACTATGTCACTGACAGCTTTACTTGTACAAACAAACTGCAACCAGTGAATAGGTTCACCTACATTTATTTCAAGAACACATCTTCCATATATGAATGAACACATTCATTATGACACACGCTCTTCTACTCTCGATTTTTGTTTGTTCCGTCTATGGTAGAGTAGGCAGTGGCTGAAACTAATGAAACGTAATGAAATCAAACAAGTTCAATTCTTCCAGGCTTTCAACTGAATAAGTAGCCCTGTCTGACCAGATAACCAGTCATACACTGATAAATTGATAGAGCAGTTCTATTGAAATATTACATAAATATTGAATTTAATAATCAGTATAATAGTCAATACAATAATCAGTATAATAATCAACAAAATAATTAATATAATAGTAAATATAATAATCAGTATAATATTCAACATAATAGTCAATGTAATAGTCAATATAATAATCAATAAAATAATCAAAATGACATACTGATGAGAATAATTTTTGTTTCGAATTAATATGCCATAGCCGTGTAGCTGAGTCTTTGCGCATGCGTAGCATTTACTTGACGTTGATTGGATACTTAATTAGTCTATTTATAAAAAAAAATAAATGGAGTGATGGGAAAAATAATTCGACAGACGTTGAATATGATTTAATGATGGCAGCTAGGACTTCGTTCAACCTTTTTTATTTGAAATAAAATATGACCTTGTCCTATCACAGAAATATTAGAGTTAAGTGTGCCTTCAGTTCAAATGTTCAATGTTTTATTTGAGCTGTGCCTATGATGTTTGTACAGGGCCGAAATTCTCAACAAGCTTTTTATTTTTGAATTACCAAAATTTCAAACCGCTGTTACCATGGCACATACCTACAATCTAAGTGACAAACTGCTGTTACCATGGCACATACCTACAATCTAAGTGACAAACTGCTGTTACCATGGCACATACCTACAATCTAAGTGACAAACTGCTGTTACCATGGTTCATTTCTTCAACCAAGATAACAAGCCGCTGTTATAGTACAACCATCATATGTGAATATTGCACCAGTGTTTGCTATGGAACAACCATCAAATGTGAATGTTGCATCAGTGTTGCTATGGTACAACCATCATATGTGAATGTTGCACCAGTGTTGTTGTTGTTGTACAACCATCATATGTGAATATTGCACCAGTGTTTGCTATGGTACAACCATCAAATGTGAATGTTGCGTCATTGTTGCTATGGTACAACCATCAAATGTGAATGTTGCTCCAGTGTTGCTATGGTACAACCATCATGCCTGAATGTTGCATCATTGTTGCTATGGTACAACCATCATATGTGAATGTTGCACCAGTGTTGTTGTTGTTGTATAACCATCATATGTATATGTTGCATCAGTGTTGCTATGGTTCAACTGTCATATGTGAATGTTGTATCAGTGTTGCAATATTACAACTGTCATATGTGTATGTTGATCTCGAGTTGTACATATCAATACCTGTTTGTTTTATTTACAATCCTCTCACCTCAACCCCCCCATACATACTCGCATACTCTTATCCTCTTCTTGTGCCATACTGACTGTCACGTGACATAACCCTCCACCCCAGTCTATAGATGCAGTCCAATTCTTAAAAAATAAACAAGACGGAACCTAAGCGCGTTGGGCCACTTTCACCGTAAGAACTCTGATAAAGGGCCCCAAAAGGGCAGTGGTAACAAAAGCCAGACCGCGCTACTTGTAGATGTCATATTTAACAGGTAAAATAATCTCAGTTTAGTACTGACTACCTTCATGTACCTGAGCGCAGAGCAAATAAACAGAATACACTTGCATCAACTTACAGTGTGAGTGAGAGAAAACACACATCTAGATCACGGTGAGAGAAAGAAGATTCAACAAAAGGAGATAATCATAAATGCACAAGTGCCCATCTGACCCCTAACCCTCTTTCTAGCGGTCATTAGCTCACCTCTGGAATTTTTTGATTGGTTGCTTGCTGACCTTGAGTTGGTAGATTGCTGCTGCTGATGCAACTGTCGTACATTGACGATTCTCATATGATTTTTTTAGAACAACGTGTATTGACAACAACATGTATTATTGAATATAACTGACTTCGTCCTATGCAGATGTTTACTTTCAAATTTTCAACATCCGCAAGTTAAACACATATTGTAGGGCACAGTACATAGTGTAGGGCACCGTACATAGTGTAGGGCACCGTACATATTGTAGGACACCGTACATATGTAGGGCACCACACATATTGTAGTGTAATGTATGGTGCCCTACAATATGTGTGGTGTCCTACAATATGTGTGGTGCCCTACAATATGTGTGGTGTATGAATATATAATCTACATAGTCTAATGATACGACTCAGTGTGCGATGAGTCGTATCATTAGACTATGTAGATCATACATTCATTCCACACAACAATACCATCCACAAGTGAGTTCAATGGAACTGAGTAGAAAACCGCAGTATTTAGTTCAGCGGTCTGTCAGCAGTAGTCAGGTTCTGGGCCAGGTCTGAAGATGCCTTCCATCTGGTGACACTTAGAGCCACTTCAGACACGTCTATAGAACCAACCTTCATGCCCCCCCTCCCCCACCTCATCGACCAACTTTTAAAGTTCCCTTGGTTTCCTTATTCGAATTCTTCACAGTCAAGTTCTTTCTCATTCCATTTGTTTATATAGACAGGAGGGGGGACGGGGGGTTGTAATATATTTGTTCACATCTGTACTGATATTTTTTGTTCCCACTTTATAGGTTTTTCTTTTTTTATAATAACAAATGAAAAAGAAATTTCCTACGTCATTCTAATGATTAGTTTGATAAGTAGGAAATATGTGTAATGAAACAGTCAGTCAGATAGACAGACAGTAGATATTTATATACGTGGATGGATGGAAAATTCTACCACAGTTACATTCACTTGAACTATATTTTTTTAGTCCAAATATACTTTAATAGTTGTAGTGTATTGCAGATATATGCACTGCACTATATACCACTGTACTGTATGAACGATGCAAATATATTAAATATCTGAATTTGTTTAGTCCATTTCGCTTTTCTTTCAAGTGAGGAATACACGATTATATGTGATAACGACTATATGTAATAACAACTAAATGTGATAACGACTATATGTGATAACTACTATATGTGATGACGACTATATGTGATAGTAACGGAAAAAAAAATATTGAATAAACTTTAAGTTTTATATTTGATATGATTTGCATTTTATTGTTTTGTGTCTTAATCGAAGATTACATTTACATTTCAATTTATCTTTACATTCTTCAATACTATTTGTAACGTTTTAATTTGGGACTATGTCTTCTTGTTGTGCATATTCTCAATTAACTAAGAGAAGTATTATTGTAAGTACTGAACTTGATAGAATGATAGAGTTTTAGTATTTTAAAAGATTATGCTTTAAAATTGATATTTTGGGATCTAAAAAGAAAAACTGCATCAAAATAGCCCGTGTGACACGTAGCCTGTATGACAAAACAACATATTTGACAATTCAGCATGTGTAACAAAACAACATATTTGACAATTCAGGATGTGTAACAAAACAGCTTGTTTGACAAAAAAAAAAACCGTGTACAGAGAATTTCGCGACACTTAGGTGACTTTCTTAATTACTTTCGTTTGGGTTAGCAAGAAGCTTTTTTAATAGTGTACTACATTATGTATTTATAATATATTGTAGGTTCATCTACTACTTACAGTACACATATTATATTGTAGGTTCATGTACTACTTACAGTACATATATTATATTGTAGGTTCATGTACTACTTACAGTATTATATATTATATTGTAGGTTCATGTACTACTTACAGTATTTTGCCTATACCCTTTTTTAAACTAATTAAGCCCAATTGTTTTTACAACGGCGTTAGGATTGTCTGTCCACCAACCCACTGACCACTTTCTCCCCTGTTTTTATGACACCCTCGTCTATCGAAAGGACCATTGTTATTGAGCTCAGTGTTGACCTTCTGGCCAACAAACTTACCACCGTCCGGCAGTGGGCATTGTTTAGAAAACTTCAGACTATTTATTTAAAAAACATTTTCTCAATGGTTATCGCCATGTCAAGCCGATATAAAGATATTTTTTTAAACAGCCCATACACTCCCATGTATGTCCAGTAGATGACCACAGGTGAGTGGGCTATTGACTTAAGATGGTGATGACATCTGGGACGAGGAAGATTCAGTAGCTATTCACAGTGGACACAATGAAAGGTTTTTCTTGTGTTAACCCTATCTGTACCAGTGGTCAACTTGTTGACCTCACATGCGACTGCTCTACAAATAAATGAAGTGAAATAAACACACAATGACGTAATCAAACAATTTGATGCAAGTTTCGTTTTGAAACTCTACTTAGGTTTTTTTTTTTTTTTTTTCATAGTTTAAGGCTGTGTCAGGAATGAGACATGCATGGTTAGCTCATATTGTCTACAGTATAGTTCAAGCGTGCAATTCGTTAAATAATTCAACACAACTATCTCAGACTGGTTTATCAGGGTGTGTCGTCATTAAACCATCGAAACTTTAAATGTGTTCTATGTTCTATAATTATTAACATGGACACATTGTCTAAGTCCTATAACAAACCAGTGATACTGTGGTATAACACAACAAACCAGTGATACTGTGGCATAACACAACAAACCAGTGATACTGTGGTATAACACAACAAACCAGTGATACTGTGTCATATCATAACAAACCAGTGATACTGTGGTATAACACAACAAACCAGTGATACTGTGTCATATCATAACAAACCAGTGATACTGTGGTATAACACAACAAACCAGTGATACTGTGGTATAACACAACAAACCAGTGATACTGTGGCATAACACAACAAACCAGTGATACTGTGGTATAACACAACAAACCAGTGATACTGTGGCATAACACAACAAACCAGTGATACTGTAGTATAAAACGTTAGCTTGTTGTTGTTTAGTAATTTTGCCTCCATTGCTGACCAAATACTGGACACTGAATGTCATGTTGACCTAGAAGTATCAGTCACTGCTGTACAGCTCTCCTTTATGTTTATATACAATCTACTTGACATTTAAAATGACAACTGAGCCGTGACATCTTGCAAACAAAAATTGACTTACTGCCTATAAAAAACAACCATTAGACACGTGCAATGATGCGAGACGTTATTAACCAAAATTTAATCACCGGCAACTTGTATCGACTTTCTAATTATATCCATTATTTCATTCTGTTCAGAGCAGACAGGCGGGGGACGTAGCTGGGAGGGGGTGCACAAGATAGGAATCAATAGCATGGAGGAGAAGAAAGGAAGGAAAAATAAAACAATAAAATCTATTTTGGTGGCTAAACAGTTTACACATGTGGCAATAGTAGTGTGGCAATAGTACTTGGGCAATATTAGTAAGGGTATAGAAGTGGGGCAATAGTAGTGGGGGTATAGTAGTGGGGGTATAGTAGTGGGGCAATAGTAGTGTGGCAATATTAGTGGGGGTATAGAAGTGGGGCAATAGTAGTGGGGCAATAGTACTTGGGCAATATTAGTAGGGGTATAGAAGTGGGGCAATAGTAGTGTGGCAATAGTAGTGGGGGTATAGTAGTGGGGCAATAGTAGTGTGGCAATATTAGTGGGGGTATAGAAGTGGGGCAATAGTAGTGGGGCAATAGTACTTGGGCAATATTAGTAGGGGTATAGAAGTGGGGCAATAGTAGTGTGGCAATAGTAGTGTGGCAATATTAGTGGGGGTATAGAAGTGGGGCAATAGTAGTGCGGCAATAGTAGTGTGGCAATATTAGTGGGGGTATAGTAGTGGGGCAATAGTAGTGTGGCAATATTAGTGGGGGTATAGTAGTGGGGCAATAGTAGTGGGGCAATAGTACTTGGGCTATATTAGTAGGGGTATAGAAGTGGGGCAATAGTAGTGGGGCAATAGTAGTGGGGGTATAGTAGTGGGGCAATAGTAGTGGGGCAATATTAGTAGGGGTATAGAAGTGGGGCAATAGTAGTGGGGCAATATTAGTGGGGGTATAGTAGTGGGGCAATAGTAGTAGGGGTATAGAAGTGGGGCAATAGTACTTGGGCAATATTAGTGGGGGTATAGTAGTGGGGCAATAGTAGTGGGGCAATATTAGTGGGGGTATAGTAGTGTGGCAATAGTAGTGGGGCAATATTAGTGGGGGTATAGTAGTGTGGCAATAGTAGTGGGGCAATATTAGTAGGGGTATAGAAGTGGGGCAATAGTACTTGGGCAATATTAGTAGGGGTATAGAAGTGGGGCAATAGTAGTATGGCAATATTAGTGGGGGTATAGTAGTGGGGCAATAGTAGTGGGGCAATATTAGTAGGGGTATAGAAGTGGGGCAATAGTACTTGGGCAATATTAGTGGGGGTTTAGTAGTGTGGCAATAGTACTTGGGCAATATTAGTGGGGGTATAGTAGTGTGGCAATAGTACTTGGGCAATATTAGTGGGGGTATAGTAGTGGGGCAATAGTACTTGGGCAATATTAGTGGGGGTATAGTAGTGGGGCAATAGTAGCGGGGCAATAGTAGTGGGGGTATAGTAGTGGGGCAATAGTAGTGTGGCAATATTAGTAGGGGTATAGAAGTGGGGCAATAGTAGTGGGGCAATAGTAGTGGGACAATAGTAGTGTGGCAATAGTACTTGGGCAATATTAGTGGGGGTATAGTAGTGGGACAATATTAGTGTGGCAATATTAGTAGGGGTATAGAAGTGGGGCAATAGTAGTGGGGCAATAGTAGTGGGACAATAGTAGTGGGGCAATAGTACTTGGGCAATATTAGTGGGGGTATAGTAGTGGGGCAATAGTAGTGGGGCAATAGTAGTGGGGAAATAGTAGTGGGGTATAGTAGTGGGGCAGTAGTTTTGGGGCAATAGTAGTGTGATAATATTAGTTCGGCAATAAATAGTAGTGGGACAATAGTAGTGGGGCAATAGTAGTGGGGTATAGTAGTGGGGGTATAGTAGTGTGATAATACTAGTTCGGCAATAGTAGTGGGACAATAGTAGTTGGACAATCTTTTCTCAATGTCTTTTTTTTAAGATATAACCACTGGATTATTGAACAGTTGAATGTTGTGGGTCTGAATGTTGTGGGTCTGTATGTTGTGGGTCTGAATGTTGCACGACTGAATGTTGTACGTCTGAATGTTGCACGTCTGAATGTTGCATCTTACTGTTTTTTGTCTAATTATTGTATCTGAAAGCTGATGCATATCTGAATGTTTCATATCTGGATGTTATCGGTCTGATTTTTTTATGTCCAACAGCTGTATGTTTGAAAGTTTAATATGTCAATTTTTCTGTTTAGATATAAATCAAAAAGTATTATGTATTATGTTTTATATTTAGTAGAAAACTCTCAAAAAGACCAAACTTGATACTTTCTAGAAACAGAAATTATGTATTTACTGACAACTGAACCTTTGTACAGTGACGTTGAAAGAAATCACTGGACCGTGGTATGATGCCAGCATCTTCTCTCCCCACTCCCCGTTCATCATGTAAAGTAGTAAACTGTACCGTGTCATTATTTATTGATCCACTCTCACACAAATTGTAGATTCCACCTCCAGACTGTAAATATGAGTGAGTCGTCACGGGAAAGTTAGATCTATTTTTAGATCTCATAATGTCCTTCATTTGTTCAAGTTTGTTTGTTAGTCTGACGTGTGTTATTGAAAGGGGGGGGGGGTGGTGGAGGTATCACGATTGTAATTAATTTCTGCAGCAATCATCTTTATAAAGTCATCATAGGTGATGGAAAGAAAGAAATAGAGAGAAAAGGGGTGTGCAAAAGAAAGAAAGAGAGAGAGAGAGAGAGAGAGAGAGAGAGAGAGAGAGAGAGAGAGAGAGAGAGAGAGAGAGAGAATGTGTAATACATGCCACTCAATCGCTAGGTGTCAGGCCTTAGGGGGAGGGCAAAAAGATCGAAAGTGGGCAGGCCCTCTGTCTCTTGGACCACACAACGGAAGCGGGACCTACGCTCGTTTGCCTCTGGGCCAATAGGATCTCTCGTTACAGCACGGCTAGGCCACGGCTCAGCGAGCAAGACGTTCACTAATTCGCCGAGCAGAAAACGAGGCAGCTACCTAAAACGTTTGTAAACACAGAGGGAAGGGGGGAAAGGGGGTACGGGATTTATTGTTCTTTTCTTTCTTTATGCTCCTCTTTTTCTTTTCTCTCGCTTTTATTTTATTCTGTCATTAAAAAAAAAATATCCCACCCCCATTTCTTAAAAAAAAAAAAGAAATGTTGGTTTGAGAGTAAGTGAGAGTGAGACAGCCCGAGGGTGCAGCAGACGACACACACACACAGACACACAGTGAGGTGGTGAACTATCCTCGAGTCATACACATCTCGTCAACCTACTGTAGTCCTCCCGTCTATCGAGACCTTGAAGTGGCTGCAAACTTCATGAATCAATGGGCAGGACTTTGAGTTGACAGTGTCTCTCGTGTGTTGACCAGTTGTACTGACCATGACCAGTAGTACTGACCATTTTAGTCCAGCGTGTGGGTAAAAACTGCGACAACAACAAAGTGTTGAAGCAACACAGTCTCTTCATCTTTCAGTGTTGTGTTACTTTCATATTCGGAGGTTAAAATTTTCTGCACGGAGTGTACATCTTCAGGATCCGTTGTGTTCAATTGTTTGGTAGTGTTATTGGATGGTATTATTGATAGTGATATTGGACTGCATTATCTAATCCTACATGCGTAGATAGAATGTTTACATTTTACTAAGTTTTTCAAATTCAGGTAAACAATAAGTAAATAAAGTCCCAAACAAAAGTGATAGAAATTTCTATTAATGTTTACATTTTGTTTCTACATAATTATTTCAACGGTCGCTAGTAAAATCATCTGCTGGATATAAAAAAAATATTTATGCCATTAATGCGATAATAATATTTGTTTACTTAACGTAATTAATGTTAATACAAAGTATTTACTATATTTAGCCGCGTAGATATATTTTATTTCTGGTACACATTGTTTCACTAAATACAAATATTCAATACCGATTATTGTTTGTTAATATAAGTTTTATAATCCAGACCTTTATTTATAATCTCGCCATTACGGTGTTGGGATTTTTTAAGTAATAAAATGTGAAACTTTCTACGATATTAACAAGATTAAATTAATTCTGTTTAAAATATTTAATATCTCATACAGTAAATAATTAGGCAATACAAGTAGCATATTGATAAATATTGATTTCGGTCACAATAAATAATATTTAAACATAAATTCATTCTTCCGTAGAGATTTTGTGCACAAGAAATTTAATAAAAAAAAGTTTCAATATTTATATCAATCATCGAATATATTACTGTAAGCTAGGTGTATTTGATTTGTGCATTCACTTCTGTGGTTAATTAGATTATATTTTTTATTATTTCGAACTTGAAAGGATTGTTATTCCAACCTGTGAACATTGCATACGTAGAATTTGTGTGCTATAGATATCGTGTGTTCGCGGTGCAGGTCATCAGTGTACACAATGAGCTACTACTGAGGGATGTCTATCGCTGTCGCTCACGTTCCTCTAGGGGCGGCCACATCCCCGTCCAAATACTATCACCGCGACAACGACCACATCTGTAAACAGGAGCGTGCCCACAACATCTACAGCAGCACCCCCAACAGCAGCTGCGGTGACAGCAGCCGGGATAGCGCGGACCTCAAGAGCACCACCAGTTCCATCTCCCCGGATCTCCCCCAGGACCAGCACCACCACTACTCTCATCACTACCCTCGACACCCCTTGGACATTGGCCGGGGCCACAGGAGTAGTAACATTTACGGGAATCCGGGGGCCGCCCCTGGTGGTAACATCGTCGTATCACAGAACAACAACAACAGCAACAACATGCCTTCAGCGTTTGGTTCCCTTGACGGGGTAGAGGTGAATAGTTTTATTGATATATATCATAAGTAATTGTCTTCTTTAATTTGAAATGTTTTAATCCTAGACTAATATATATCTATCTATAAGACCTAGACTGAAATAGCCAAACCAAGTCTGAAGTCTATTTTGTTTTACAGTCGATTCCGCTTAATTGGGACACATCGGGACCGAGGCTTTTTGTCCCAATTAAGCGGCTGTCCCAATTACACATACGAATTTACTATTGGCTTCTTGGTTTGGTTTCTTTGAGATTTGTCCCAAATAAGCGGCTGTCCCAACTAAGCGGTGTCCCAATTAAGCGGAATCCACTGTATATCTATCTATAAGACCAAGACTGAAATAGCCAAACCAAGTCTGAAGTCTATTTTGTGTTATATTTATATATATCTATAAGACCAAGACTGAAATAGCCATACCAAGTCTGAAGTCTGTTTTGTCTTTGACCAACACACACATATCCACATTAAATGTAACAGCCATCTGTGGTGTATATTAACAAATAATGGCGTGTCTAATTCAATTTACTCAATTTAAACATTACTGCCCCCCACCCCTTGCCTTGAGTTTCTAACTGGTCCGGTCACTGTTTGGATCTTTTCTGTGATGTCACTGCACACAAGTTTACTTTGTCACAATATACACGTCCTCTCTGTGATATCTTTCAACTCACTGCATACAAGTTTACTTTGTCACAATATACACGTCCTCTCTGTGATATCTTTCAACTCACTGCATACAAGTTTACTTTGTCACAATATACACGTCCTCTCTGTGATGTCTTTCAACTCACTGCATACAAGTTTACTGTGTCACATTATACACGTCCTCTCCTGTGATGTCTTTCAACTTACTGCATACAAGTTTACTTTGTCACATTATGCACGTCCTCTCGACACACGAGGTGCGCATCATTTAGTACCGACACACAAGGTGCACATCATTTAGTACCGACACACAAGATGCGCATCATTTTAACCTAATTATTTTGGTACACAGTCGTTTTATCAAGATCATTGTCAAAACATTCGTCATGGTAAACAATTTATTCACGATGACAAATGTTTTATTTCTGACGTCAAAAGTAACATTTTGTTCGTTTCTGACTTGATGTCAAAAGTCATATTTTGTTCATTTCTGACTTGATGTCAAAGTAACATTTTGTTTATTTCTTTAGTTTGATCTGTTGTCATGTCACTTTGTTATTGCATATCATGACATGACTTATTATGTTTGATGTGAAGTGTAATATACCTGACTCCATTGTTTGATGTGAAGTGTAATATACCTGACTCCACTGACCTACATAATATTGCAGTTTTTCATTCTGGTGTGTTGGTTTCAGTCTAGACTGCTAGATAGTAGTGCTGTACTCACTAAAAGTTCAAAAAACTAGAATTAAACAATAAAATAAGGTTATGGGTGTGTGTGTGTGTGTAATCTGTAGGGGGTGTGTGTAATCTTGTTATAACGGAGAGTTATATTCACAATCCATTCCACTTTTTGATTTTTGTTTTCATCGCCGGAGATTATGACATTTAGAAAATTGTTAAATTAAAAATAAGAATCGATACGTTAATCATTGCTAACATAAAACAACTTGTAATAAACAGAGACAACTTACTGGCACGACCAATGTATTCATGTGTAAGTGTAATAAACAGAGACAACTTACTGGCACGACCAATGTATTCATGTGTATGTGTAATGAATTAAACAAAGAAATTTGAATAATTTTTTTAGTGAAACTAATTGTTTACAACTTGAACTTTAAAAATAAACAATAACAACACACACACTTGATTTAATCAAAGTATGGGGATTTGTTTCGGCTTTTTGCCAACGGCTTGTTTAACACTTACTGTATTGCTGCTATACACTTATTGTATTTCTGCTATAGACCAGATATAACACTTACTGTATTGCTGCTATAGACCAGATATAACACTTACTGTATTGCTGCTATAGACCAGATATAACACTTACTGTATTGCTGCTATAGACCAGATAGAACACTTACTGTATTGCTGCTATACACTTATTGTATTGCTGCTACAGACCAGATATAACACTTACTGTATTGCTGCTATAGACCAGATATAACACTTACTGTATTGCTGCTATAGACCAGATATAACACTTACTGTATTGCTGCTATAGACCAGTGTGGATACCATATGTTTGTGTTTCATAGGAACATTGCCAGGTTCATAATTCATTTCAAACATTGCTAGGTGGGTCGAGTCATTCATTCATTACATTGCTAGGTGAGTCGAGTCATTCATTCATTACATTGCTAGGTGAGTCGAGTCATTCATTCATTACATTGCTAACTGGGTCATTCATAACGAAAATTTTTTTCTCCGTTTTCTAAGTTCATTGATTACATTGTGTGTGTGACGTCACTGTAAGGATGAGATGGAATCTCTTAGAGATTATAAAACACTAATGGGGCAGTTTTTATGGGCACTCTTTCATCCCCACCATAGCCAATGGTGGATTGGTCATGGAGGCACCACGGGAGATATAACGGGGAATCGGGCCATGACGTGAAATATCCACTGGTCCTCACCGGAGATCGAAACCGGGACCCTCAGGTTGACAGTCGAGCGCTCTAACACTCGACCATCCGTCCCCCTTGTTGATTACTGCTGTGGACCAGGGTCACTGTTGGCCACACTTGACCACATACCAGTGAAAACACTCAATTAAAAACACCAACTGCTTATTAGGGAATCTAGATATCACGATCAAAGCCAATTATTTGTATTGTCAGAATTGGTTTCAAAATGTGTGTGTGTATCTGAGAGACGTGTTGTTTAGAGGCTTTGTACATTGTAAACACAAGGTATTTCCTTTTGATCACTGGGCATTTCATAAGCTCTATTCTTGTCTGGTACAAAACCCTCGTTACAGGTCTCAATGTTTGATTCTAATGAGACATTCTTCTTCCACTTCCCCTCCATGTCAAGCCACGCCCTATACAAGTCTAATGTCTATGGCTCTTTCATGGTCGACTGGTTCGTTGGCTGCCGAGATACAGGACGGAATGAAAGAATTTTTGTTTCTGGTATTAACTGAATAATGTTAACATTGTTTTGTCAACATTGTGTTTTGTCAACATTGTTTTGTCAACATTGTAAATGAAAGTAACTTTAAAAATTGGAGAAGTCACGTTATTTAAGAAAAATATCAGGGTGATTTAAAATATAGACCGCCGACTGTCTATATCCACGACAATATATACAACATGTACAACATATACAACTTGTACAACATCATGCACAACATATACATGTACAACATCATGCACAACATATACATGTACAACATCATGCACAACATATACAACATGTACAACATATACAACATGTACAATCTCCTATTGTATTAATATAAAACTATAATGGGAGAAACAACCACCATACACACAATAATGAGGTCAAACTAGATACAAAAAAAATCTGTTCTCTGGCTGCAAACTTCCCATCTCCAGCCGAAATGCCCGAGGCGTTCCTGGTATTGAATGAAACAGCCATGGAGGAAGCTGTTTGCTCACCCTGGCCCCTCTCTACTACGGCCATGACCTTCTCACACATCTCTCTTGTGTATTTAATGTTAATTTTTTTTTCTTTATACTGCAACATT
This sequence comes from Bulinus truncatus, assembly GCA_021962125.1. NCBI lineage: Eukaryota > Metazoa > Mollusca > Gastropoda > Planorbidae > Bulinus > Bulinus truncatus. The sequence goes on along the minus strand of JAGDYQ010000426.1, from coordinate 102,427 downwards.
TTTTTTTTCAAATTGAAAAAGTGTCTCACCCCCCCTCACCACCCCAGGGCTTTAACTTCCACCTCCACCGCCCCCACATGATTCACTCTGCACTTCAAGTTGACAGTTTGTGTTTATCTTTATATACGGCACACAAAAATACAAACAGAAAACTTTAGAATAATGTGCTATGTTTTAAACACACTCATGACAGTAACATAAACTAACGCACGGGCAGCAGAACATCATGATGTCAGAAAGCAGTAAAACATCATGATGTCAGAAAGCAGTAAAACATCATGATGACACAAAATATGTTACGTGTGTAACGATGACTTTATTTACATTTTAGACCACTTAGACTCGCTGAGACCTGTCAGTGACATGCGCACTGTGTCATCTGCTGCCAATTAAAACATGGACACTGTCTCGTTCACCTTCATAGAGATTGGACATGAGAAGAGATTTATTTGTGATAAATTTAGAATAAAACATGACAGACAACCAGAATAGAACATGGCAGACACCTAGAATAAAGCATGGCTGACACCCAGAATAAAACATGGCTGACACCCAGAATAAAACATGGCTGACACCCAGAATAAAACATGGCTGACACCCAGAATAAAGCATGGCTGACACCCAGAATAAAGCATGGCTGACAGCCAGAATAAAACATGGCTGACACTAAGAATAAAACATGATAAAAACCCAAAACAAAGCATAGAAAAAAAAAACATTAATATTTGAATGTCCTGCGCTATCTCATGATCCTATATGAGACTATATTGAGGTGGTGTGACTAATCGATATTCTGTATCACAAACAGTAATCATGAAGGCACCACGGGGTATATAAGAAACTGACTTTACGTGACCTTGAACCTGTGAACTTCGTAGCAACATTATTTATCACAAGCATTTTCTAGATCACAAAGATTTATTTCGTAACATGTTTCTCGTCTTCATATTTTATATATTTGTATTAGTTTTCTTTATGATTTTTTATTATTATTTCGAACCAATGTTGTTTGTGTTGTGTACAGGCTCTGTTTAGATAATACAACACGTGTATTGATTGTTGATTGATGTTGATAGGTGGTGTTGATTGGTGGTGTTGATAGGTGGTGTTGATTGGTGGTGTTGATTGGTATTGATAAGTGGTGTTGATAAATGATTAAATGTATAGATATGATAGTCAATAAGTCACACAGTAATGAATGTAGAGTGAATGTAATGACTTAATGTCACAGAGTTGTTCGGCTGTTTTACATCACATGGTGCCACAGATGTCTGACAGAATTGTTTACATGTCCATCATCATATCGACTATTCAGATTTATGACACAATCACAACAGACCTACCAGCAGACACACACCCCACCAGCAGATTTTTAAACAGGTAGGCCGCTTGACGGCAAGCCTCTTAATCAGATGTTCTCAAATGTTACCACAGAAGACCCCAATATTAAAACATCCCCCGTGCAACTCAATGCATGTTACCATTCATAGAACTCCACATGGTTTTGACTCACTGGTACACATGTGTGTTTGCAAGTCTCTGTTTGTGCCTTCTATTAACCTGGATAATTTGAAAGTCTCTGTTTGTGCCTTCTATTATCCTGGATAATTTGAAAGTCTCTGTTTGTGCCTTCTATTATCCTGGATAATTTGAAAGTCTCTGTTTGTGCCTTCTATTATCCTGGATAATTTGAAAGTCTCTGTTTGTGCCTTCTATTATCCTAGATAATTTGAAAGTCTCTGTTTGTGCCTTCTATTATCCTGGATAGTTTGAAAGTCTCTGTTTGTGCCTTCTATTATCCTGGATAATTTGAAAGTCTCTGTTTGTGCCTCTATTATCCTGGATAATTTGAAAGTCTCTGTTTGTGCCTTCTATTATCCTGGATAATTTGAAAGTCTCTGTTTGTGCCTTCTATTATCCTGGATAGTTTGAAAGTCTCTGTTTGTGCCTTCTATTATCCTGGATAATTTGAAAGTCTCTGTTTGTGCCTTCTATTATCCTGGATAGTTTGAAAGTCTCTGTTTGTGCCATACTGCCATCTATTATCCTGGATAGTTTGAAAGTCTCTGTTTGTGCCATACTGCCATCTATTATCCTGGATAATTTGAAAGTCTCTGTTTGTGCCATACAGCCATCTATTATCCTGGATAGTTTGAAAGTCTCTGTTTGTGCCATACAGCCTTCTATTATCCTGGATAGTTTGAAAGTCTCTGTTTGTGCCATACAGCCATCTATTATCCTGGATAGTTTGAAAGTCTCTGTTTGTGCCATACAGACATCTATTATCCTACATAGTTTGAAAGTCTCTGTTTGTGCCATCTATTATCCTGGATAATTTGAAAGTCTCTGTTTGTGCCATACTGCCATCTATTATCCTGGATAATTTGAAAGTCTCTGTTTGTGCCATACAGCCATCTATAATCCTGGATAGTTTGAAAGTCTCTGTTTGTGCCTTTTATTATCCTGGATAGTTTGAAAGTCTCTGTTTGTGCCTTTTATTATCCTGGATAGTTTGAAAGTCTCTGTTTGTGCCATACAGCCATCTATTATCCTGGATAGTTTGAAAGTCTCTGTTTGTGCCATCTATTATCCTGGATAGTTTGAAAGTCTCTGTTTGTGCCTTCTATTATCCTGGATAGTTTGAAAGTCTCTGATTGTGCCTTCTATTATCCTTGATAATTTGAAAGTCTCTGTTTGTGCCATTCAGCCATCTATTATCCTGGATAGTTTGAAAGTCTCTGTTTGTGCCTTCTATTATCCTGGATAGTTTGAAAGTCTCTGTTTGTGCCATACAGCCATCTATTATCCTGGATAGTTTGAAAGTCTCTGTTTGTGCCATCTATTATCCTGGATAGTTTGAAAGTCTCTGATTGTGCCTTCTATTATCCTGGATAATTTGAATGTCTCTGTTTGTGCCATTCAGCCATCTATTATCCTGGATAATTTGAAAGTCTCTGTTTGTGCCTTCTATTATCCTGGATAATTTGAAAGTCTCTGTTTGTGCCATACAGCCATCTATTATCCTGGATAGTTTGAAAGTCTCTGTTTTGTGCCATACAGCCATCTATTACCCTGGATAGTTTGAAAGTCTCTGTTTGTGCCATCTATTATCCTGGATAATTTGAAAGTCTCTGTTTGTGCCATACAGCCATCTATTATCCTGGATAATTTGAAAGTCTCTGTTTGTGCCATACAGCCATCTATTACCCTGGATAGTTTGAAAGTCTCTGTTTGTGCCATCTATTATCCTGGATAATTTGAAAGTCTCTGTTGGTGCCATACTGCCATCTATTACCCTGAATACATATAGTTTGAGATCCACGACTCGGTCGATCTGAATGAAAGATGTCAAGACGTGTATATAAACAGTTTACGCTAGACTTGTACAGAATGCATACACCACATTAAATTTTATCAAAATCTCGCAATGTTTCTGTGCCCCACGGTGTGTCCAGTGACAAATGGGGATTAAATGTGATGCAGACACACCTGACACACACACCAACACTGGCAGTACTGTGTTGAAAACTTGTCGAGTGACATGTTTTAAGTTTAATCAACCCTACTATAGATATATCTATAAACTCTACTATAGATATATCTATAAACTCTACTATAGATATATCTATAAACTCTACTAATGGCAACACGTCAACCTGGGAGGCTCCAAACAGTTGGGGCTTCGGTAGTGCGCCGATGAATATCAAGATCTTTTAGACCCACCCCACTCCCCCTTTTTCCGTTTCCACCCCTTACAGAAACACAACGGAAAAAGAGAGTTCTGAATGTAAGCGGGTGGGTGGAACTAGTGTAATCATGTCATCATGTAATCATGTCATCATAGAACTCAACAAAATAGAACAGACTATTTAGTTGTTTCATGAAGTGATACAAAATAGAACAGACTATTTAGTTGTTTCATGAAGTGATACAAAATAGAACAGACTATTTAGTTGAACAGACTATTTAGTTGTATCATGAAGTGATACAAAATAGAACAGACTATTTAGTTGTTTCATGAAGTGATACAAAATAGAACAGACTATTTAGTTGTTTCATGAAGTGATACAAAATAGAACAGACTATTTAGTTGTTTCATGAAGTGATACAAAATAGAACAGACTATTTAGTTGTTTCATGAAGTGATACAAAATACTGGTAGCAGTTTACATCTTTACCAATAGTGACTTTTTTTTTCCTTTGTGTGTTAATGAAATTGTCTGCTTCCTGTTGTCATTCAAATTAGTCTTCATTCAGTAGTTTTCTGTGTGTGTATGTGTGTCTGTGCTTTGATAAATTCATTTAGATACATACATAAGTTAATTTTTTTTCCACAATAGGTTTCTTGTATAGGCATATACGCATTTTTATATGTTAATTTGTGTGTGGCATCTTTGTTTCGGGAGTATAATGAACGTGTGTGTATTTACTGAAGATGTTACTTGGTGAAATCATACAATGTTATTAAAATATTAATATTAAATCTGACCATCTTAATGCACGTTCTATTTATTCTCTCTTCTGTACACTGACCCCGTGAACTCATTGGTAGATCATTACACCGGCGTCCAACTATTGTTTATCCCGTGGTCGGGCAGTGAATGATCACTGCAATGATTCAGTTATTTCATGTTCCATTTATTCACATCCCCAGGGACATCACGGATACATGGGACAAGACATTTACCGCCGATGCTTCCACTCCCTGACCCCTGGGCCAGGTTAATGAAAGATTTTCACTCTATAAAACACAACCCGCGATATCTAATGAGGTTGTATGTTTAGATAGTGAGTTAAACTGTACAACCTAGACTCAGTGAGCTAAACTGTACAACCTAGACTCAGTTAAACTGTACAATCTAGACTCAGTTAAACTGTACAACCTAGACTCTGTGAGTTAAACTGTACAACCTAGACTCAGTTAAACTGTACACCCCAGACTCAGTGAGTTAAACTGTACAACCTAGACTCAGTGAGTTAAACTGTACAACCTAGACTCAGTTAAACTGTACCACCTAGACTCAGTTAAACTGTACAACCTAGACTCTGTGAGTTAAACTGTACAACCTAGACTCAGTTAAACTGTACACCCCAGACTCAGTGAGTTAAACTGTACAACCTAGACTCAGTGAGTTAAACTGTACAACCTAGACTCAGTTAAACTGTACCACCTAGACTCAGTTAAACTGTACAACCTAGACTCAGTTAAACTGTACACCCCAGACTCAGTGAGTTAAACTGTACACCCCAGACTCAGTGAGTTAAACTGTACAACCTAGACTCAGTTAAACAATACAATCTAGACTCAGTTAAACTGTACAACCTAGACTCAGTTAAACTGTACAACCTAGACTCTGTTAAACTGTACACCCCAGACTCAGTGAGTTAAACTGTACAACCTAGACTCAGTGAGTTAAACTGTACAACCTAGACTCAGTTAGACTGTACCACCTAGACTCAGTTAAACTGTACCACCTAGACTCAGTTAAACTGTACAACCTAGACTCAGTTAAACTGTACACCCCAGACTCAGTGAGTTAAACTGTACACCCCAGACTCAGTGAGTTAAACTGTACACCCCAGACTCAGTGAGTTAAACTGTACAACCTAGACTCAGTGAGCTAAACTGTACAACCTAGACTCAGTTAAACAATACAATCTAGACTCAGTTAAACTGTACAACCTAGACTCAGTTAAACTGTACAACCTAGACTCTGTGAGTTAAACTGTACAACCTAGACTCAGTTAAACTGTACACCCCAGACTCAGTGAGTTAAACTGTACAACCTAGACTCAGTTAAACTGTACACCCCAGACTCAGTGAGTTAAACTGTACACCCCAGACTCAGTGAGTTAAACTGTACAACCTAGACTCAGTTAAACTGTACAACCTAGACTCAGTTAAACTGTACAACCTAGACTCAGTTAAACTTTACAACCTAGACTCAGTTAAACTGTACAACCTAGACTCAGTTAAGCTGTACAACCTAGACTCAGTTAAACTGTACAACCTAGACTCAGTTAAACTGTACAACCTAGACTCAGTGAGTTAAACTGTACAGCCTATGACTACATACAATGTTTCAAATATTTCAAAAAATGTCAGATGTTTTTGTGTTTTAGTTGTCATAGTTACGTGACAAACAAAGTATTAGTGACAAATGTTTTACTGTTTACTAGTAGACTTTATAGGGGGGGGGGGGTGGAGTGAACTAAATTATTCCCAGTGACAACTTTACAACAATAACACATTTTAATTTACCAATCATCAATTTCAGTATTGATTTCTACCAATCAATTAAAGTCTCATACACTGCGCACTAACGGCCTGCCTATAAATCATTTACAGTTTTCATTTCAGATGTTGCCAGTTTCATGTGCACAATGCCACAAACACACACACACATGTATTTGTGTTTAATAATAATGTTTATTGTGTAGGTTGGTCTCACACACCTGTATTTGTGTTTAGTAATAATGTTTATTGTGTAGGTTTGTCTAACACACATGTATTTTGTTTAATAATAATGTTTATTGTGTATGTTGGTCACACACACACATGTATTTGTGTTTAATAATAATGTTTATTGTGTAGGTTGGTCTCACACACATGTATTTGTGTTTAGTAATAATGTTTATTGTGTTGGTTGGTCTCACACACATGTATTTGTGTTTAATAATAATGTTTATTGTGTAGGTTGGTCTCACACACATGTATATGTGTTTAATAATAATGTTTATTGTGTATGTTGGTCTCACACATACATGTATTTGTGTTTAATAATAATGTTTATTGTGTAGGTTGGTCTCACACACATGTATTTGTGTTTAATAATAATGTTTATTGTGTAGGTTGGTCTCACACACACATGTATTTGTGTTTAATAAAAATGTTTATTGTGTAGGTTGGTCTCACACACACATGTATATGTGTTTAATAATAATGTTTATTGTGTAGGTTGGTCTCACACACATGTATTTGTGTTTAGTAATAATGTTTATTGTGTATGTTGGTCTCACACATCTCACCCTGGTGCACTGTGGGAAACCTGTCATCCTGACACAGAGATGAAGAAATCACTCACAATCTTTCTTCCAACAATCATACATTCATTGATATAATTCACAATCTTTCTTCCAGCAATCATACATTCACTGATATAATTCACAATGTTTATTTCGACAAAAGACATTTCAATTACATGAGCCAACCTTTAATAACATCCAATGAAAATAATTTTGTCTCGCTGACAATTTCACATCGACTCCCGCGATAAACATAGGTTGATGGAAGATGGTAGATGGAAGATGGTAGATGGAAGATGGTAGATGGTAGTTGGTAGATGGTAGTTGGTAGATGGTAGATGGTAGTTGGTAGATGGTAGATGGTAGTTGGTAGTTGGTAGATGGTAGATGGTAGTTGGTAGATGGTAGTTGGTAGATGGTAGTTGGTAGATGGTAGTTGGAAGATGGTAGATGGTAGTTGGAAGATGGTAGTTGGAAGATGGTAGATGGTATTTGGAAGATGGTAGTTGGTAGTTGGAAGATGGTAGATGGTAGTTGGAAGATGGTAGTTGGAAGATGGTAGATGGTAGTTGGAAGATGGTAGTTGGTTGATGGTAGATGGTAGTTGGTAGATGGTAGATGGTAGTTGGTTGATGGTAGATGGTAGTTGGTAGATGGTAGTTGGCAGATGGTAGTTGGTAGATGGTAGATGGTAGTTGGTAGATGGTAGCTGGTAGATGGTAGATCATTTCGATTCCAGCAATATCTCACAATCAATCAAATTGTCATCATAAGTTCATCTGATGCTTAAATCAATATCATTCTTTTTTTTTTGTTACAGGACCGGCGCCCGGATCTGGTAGGCTCTCACGGAGGGTTCGGGCATCTAGTCAGCTCTGGTTCCGGATCTTTCTCCACGGCCCCACGGCTCAGTCACACGCCCGGGGGTGCCACCGACTTCCAGCCCCCGTACTTCCCGCCACCTTACCAGCCACAACAGGACTTTCACCACCATCAGGTGGACCCCTACAGTCACGTGAACCCCTTCCAGCAGGCACCGCAGCACTACAACCAGCTCCACCCATCCGACAGAAATGTGCTGGCCCGACGGGATGACCCACTTAACATGCACCCGGGACTCGGGGGCTACGACACACGTCGGCCGGACTATATGACAGGCCTGAGAAGGCCTGAGGTACTCCATCACCCCTCACATCACGGCCTAGGCCTGGATCAAGATCCATCTTTGCTCAACCTTCACTCCAACCCGTTAGCAGGACTTGAAGATGCCAACCAGGTAAGTCAGTCTACAAATGGCCAGTGTATACCCACTGCTTAATAACTATTGTATACAATGTACTAACATCAACTGAATTTGAGAGAACAAACGGTTTTATACCAGTCTACTTGGGTATCACATCTATATTATGGTCAAACTGTGGGGCTTAGTCAACCAGTCATCAGACACTAAACAGCTCCACAACTTACAAGTCAAACACACATCCCATAGATTTCTCACTCCATTTTGGTCAATTAGGGTGGACCAAATTCAAAGTATCTACTGTGGTTAGGTCCAACTATATAGGGCTCCAGTTGGGTCAAATTATGTAGGGCGCCAGTGAGGTCCAACTGTGTAGGGTGCCAGTGAGGTCCAACTGTGTAGGGTGCCAGTGAGGTCCAACTGTGTAGGGCGTCATTGAGGTCCAACTGTGTAGGGCGCCAGTGAGGTCCAACTGTGTAGGGCGCCAGTGAGGTCCAACTGTGTAGGGCGCCAGTGAGGTCCAACTGTGTAGGGCGCCAGTGAGGTCCAACTGTGTAGGGCGCCAGTGAGGTCCAACTGTGTAGGGCGCCAGTGCGGTATTATAGATCTCATTGGTCCACTGGCTGCCAGGGCCGAAAGTAATACAACCCTACATTCTGCTAGGAGCGACGGGTGGCCAGATTGTGAATAATCCTCAAATGTCGACAGGAAGGATTCGATCCTATGTGAGGACCAGTGAAATCTTTTCCAGGTCCTGGTGAAAGTTGTTTGAAATTATCTTCCATGTTGCTTTAATTGGATGCCTGGCTTGGGTTGGGGATGTACAGGCGGCTGGGACTTGTTCTAGCCACAGAATTCCATAATATAACGTGTTTCAGAAATGTTTATGAAATTTTCCGATACTTCATTCACACCTAATATATCAAACATCTATGTGCTATTTACTTCCAGCAACACATCTGTCATTTGAACAACACACACACACACACACCTAGTCTGCAGTGCGCCGACTGCCTTCATTAATTCTATAATATTTGTCAATACCCGAGCACACATCGCAGTGTAGGGTGGGGGGGGGGGGGAAAGGGATGCTTTCGTTCACACCTGCTCAGCAGTCTCTCTCACCTTGTCCGTGTAGCCACGAATCAATGAACTGAGGACATCGCCACACCGCCACATGAAACACCTTCACAATTTCACGGTCGCTTTTAAATACTAATAATAATAAAAAAAAATCTCTCGCCTCGTTCCATAACGACCAACAACAGAAACTGAAGCACTCAATTCCGTACATTATAAAGTTGGCAGTGTTCGCCATTGTAGGGTAAACCACTCCCTCGCCCGTCCCCGCTCGTCTCTTTTATAAATAATCTTCTGAATGAATTCCCGTACAAATTGCGGGCCCTGAATGGCCCCGTGCAGTTTTTCATCGCCGTCCACAAGATGGTGTTTTGTTTGGAGGTCGACAGGAACAACCGAGTTTCTGGCGAGTCTATTCTGTTGACTTAACTAAACCGATTCATAATGATATTATAGTTGAGTTCCCAAAGTGTACACTGAGCGATTGGCCCTTCTGTTGGTACATGACTGTGGATCATACACGGAGGTGCGGCAAACATTATGGCGTTATATGACGGGATCATACACGGAGGTGCGGCAAACATTATGGCGTTATATGACGGGATCATACACGGAGGTGCGGCATGGCGTTATAAGACGGGATCATACACGGAGGTGCGGCAAACATTATGGCGTTATATGACGGGATCATACACGGAGGTGCGGCAAACATTATGGCGTTATATGACGGGATCATACACGGAGGTGCGGCAAACATTATGGCGTTATATGACTGTGGATCATACACGGAGGTGTTTTTTCTTCTGTATTGCAAATTTTTCGTGACATGGAATAAGTTGGAAAGTGAATGACACCAATGACACTAAACATTCCATCTTGACATTTGACAAACTCCATTGAAAATTGTCACTTCGACTTCCATTATCTAAATAAGTTACACATAGGCCTATGGGAATGTGGCAGCAGCCGTTATTGCGCTCCGTGGCCCATGAAACTAAAGGGGTGGGGAGGGGGCTAAAGTCCAGCACGACCCATGCACAGATATGGTCGCATTTTATACATACTAGTACTGTATTATTGTATCAATGTAAAAATACAGTTTGGTAGAATTAAAAATTAAAATACTCACATATTAGTAAAATAGCATGCTAGTATCCACCACACATTAGATATAATACATAGTCTGTAGTATCCACCACACATTAGATGTAATACATAATCTGTAGTATCCACCACACATTAGATGTAATACATTACCTGTAGTATCCACAGCTGTTTAGTCGTACCGATGACTGGGCTGTCTTTCGTTGTCCTACTAAATGAAATAATGTCAATTAATGAACTCAATATCAATAAAGAGACGTAGTTGACCAACATGGATTTACAATTTACAATGAAATAAAAAAAAAACGTTCCGTGTACATTTATCACAACAGTATGAAGTACAGTGTGAGGTTGTTCAATTGAAATGTAACAGTATGAAGTACAGTGTGAGTTTGTTCAATCGAAATTTGACTTCAGTTTCAACCAATATAAGTATCTGTACCACCACCACCTTCACTACCCACATTTATTGTTACATTGACTAGGGCATACATTCTTTTTACTATCTGAGTTGATGCCACTTGGCTAGTTATAGTCACACCGTCAGTTATAGTCACCCCGTCAGTTATTGTCACACCGTCAGTTATAGTCACACTGTCAGTTATTGTCACACTGTCAGTTATTGTCACACCGTCAGTTATAGTCACACCGTCAGTTATAGTCACACCGTCAGTTATTGTCACACCGTCAGTTATTGTCACACCGTCAGTTATTGTCACACCGTCAGTTATTGTCACACCGTCAGTTATAGTCACACCGTCAGTTATAGTCACACCGCCAGTTATTGTCACACCGTCAGTTATAAACACACCGTCAGTTATTGTCACACCGTCAGTTATAGTCACAGTTATAGTCACACCGTCAGTTATAGTCACACCGTCAGTTATAGTCACACCGTCAGTTATAGTCACACCGCCAGTTATTGTCACACCGTCAGTTATAAACACACCGTCAGTTATTGTCACACCGTCAGTTATAGTCACAGTTATAGTCACACCGTCAGTTATTGTCACACCGTCAGTTATAGTCACACCGTCAGTTATAGTCACACCGTCAGTTATAGTCACACCGTCAGTTATAGTCACACCGTCAGTTATTGTCACACCGTCAGTTATTGCCACACCGTCAGTTATAGTCACACCGTCAGTTATAGTCACACCGTCAGTTATAGTCACACCGTCAGTTATTGTCAAACCGTCAGTTATAGTCACACCGTCAGTTATAGTCACACCGTCAGTTATTGTCACATCGTCAGTTATAGTCACACCGTCAGTTATAGTCACAGTTATAGTCACAGTTATAGTCACACCGTCAGTTATAGTCACACTGTCAGTTATTGTCACACTGTCAGTTATTGTCACACTGTCAGTTATAGTCACACCGTCAGTTATAGTCACACCGTCAGTTATAGTCACACCGTCAGTTATTGTCATACCGTCAGTTATTGTCACACCGTCAGTTATTGTCACATCGTCAGTTATTGTCACACCGTCAGTTATAGTCACACCGTCAGTTATTGTCACACCGTCAGTTATAGTCACAGTTATAGTCACACCGTCAGTTATAGTCACAGTTATAGTCACACCGTCAGTAATTGTCACACCGTCAGTTATAGTCACACCGTCAGTTATAGTCACACCGTCAGTTATAGTCACACCGTCAGTTATAGTCACACCGTCAGTTATTGTCACACCGTCAGTTATAGTCACACTGTCAGTTATTGTCACACCGTCAGTTATAGTCACACCGTCAGTTATAGTCACACCGTCAGTTATAGTCACACCGTCAGTTATAGTCACACCGTCAGTTATTGTCACACCGTCAGTTATAGTCACACCGTCAGTTATTGTCACACCGTCAGTTATAGTCACACCGTCAGTTATTGTCACACCGTCAGTTATAGTCACACTGTCAGTTATTGTCACACCGTCAGTTATAGTCACACCGTCAGTTATAGTCACACCGTCAGTTATAGTCACACCGTCAGTTATAGTCACACCGTCAGTTATTGTCACACCGTCAGTTATAGTCACACCGTCAGTTATTGTCACACTGTCAGTTATAGTCACAGTTATAGTCACACCGTCAGTTATTGTCACACCGTCAGTTATTGTCACACCGTCAGTTATAGTCACACCGTCAGTTATAGTCACACCGTCAGTTATAGTCACACCGTCAGTTATAGTCACACCGTCAGTTATTGTCTCACCGTCAGTTATTGTCTCACCGTCAGTTATTGTCTCACCGTCAGTTATTGTCACACCGTCAGTTATATTCACACCGTCAGTTATATTCACACCGTCAGTTATATTCACACCGTCAGTTATTGTCACACCGTCATTTATTGCCACACCGTCAGTTATTGCCACACTGATGCAGACTATGTGACACACGTGGAAGGAGTTGGAGAACAAGAAACAATAATGGAATGTTACAAGCTTCTGTTGATGTTTTCAGAAAGTCAAAGTTTGTTACAAGTGAGTCCATATGTGTGTGATGCTACAAGTTTCTATTGAAGTTTTCCCTGTAAAAGGTAGTTACTTGTGTACAGTAACTTGTACAATTTACAAGTAAAGTATACACAATGTTGGCAGGAAGAACATGAGTGCAAGGTAAAATTAGGAAGTACGGGGGTTGGGGGAGTTGGTGGGGGGAGTGGTACACAGTGACTAAACAAAGAAGTGCAAGGTATGGGGGGGGGAGTCTAACGTTTGAAGTTGTCCAGCCTGTAATGTAGTGACACCACCTGTCACACCGGCCATGATGGATGACAGACATAAGTCACGTGGTCCGCGAGGTCTGACGACCAGGTCTCTACATTCAATGGTTCGTATGAATTATGGAGTTAAGTTGTTGGTGCAGCTAATGGGGTGGCATCGGGGGAAAAAAACATCGTTTCAGAGAATGCACATTACGTCTCTACATTACACATAGAATTGTACTGGTGGAGTTGACAATAACATGATAGACTCACTTGTAGTTCACTACATTACACATAGAATTGTATTGGTGGAGTTGACAACACGATAGACTCACTTGTAGTTCACTACATTACACATAGAATTGTATTGGTGGAGTTGACAACACGATAGACTCACTTGTAGTTCACTACATTACACATAGAATTGTATTGGTGGAGTTGACAACACGATAGACTCACTTGTAGTTCACTACATTACACATAGAATTGTATTGGTGGAGTTGACAACACGATAGACTCACTTGTAGTTCACTACATTACACATAGAATTGTATTGGTGGAGTTGACAACACGATAGACTCACTTGTAGTTCACTACATTACACATAGAATTGTATTGGTGGAGTTGACAACACGATAGACTCACTTGTAGTTCACTACATTACACATAGAATTGTATTGGTGGAGTTGACAACACGATAGACTCACTTGTAGTTCAGTACAATACACATAGAATTGTACTGGTGGAGTAGTCGACTCCGTGATAGACTCACTTGTAGTTCACTACAAAACATAGAGACATTGAGTGGTGTTGTAGTGAGACATTGAGTGGTGTTGTAGTGAGGCATTGTAGTGAAAATGTGTAAACTAAAATATATTTACAACCATTATGTATACAGATAATTTAAGACATTATGTAAAATAACCATAAGTGACCATATCACTAAGGATGACCACATCACTCAGGATGACTACATCACTAAGGATGACCACTCACTCAGGATGACCACATCACTCAGGATGACCACATCACTCAGGATGGCCACTTACTCAGGATGACCACTCACTCAGGATGACCACTCACTCAGGATGACCACTCACTCAGGATGACCACATCACTGAGGATGACCACTCACTCAGGATGACCACATCACTAAGGATGACCACATCACTAAGGATGGCCACATCATTAAGGATGACCACTCACTCAGGATGACCACTCACTCAGGATGACCACTCACTCAGGATGACCACTCACTCAGGATGACCACATCATTAAGGATGACCACATCATTAAGGATGACCACATCACTCAGGATGACCACTCACTCAGGATGACCACATTATTAAGGATGACCACATCACTCAGGATGACCACATTACTAAGGATGACCACATCACTCAGGATGACCACTTCACGCAGGATGACCACATCACTCAGGATGACCACTCAGGATGACCACATCACTCAGGATGACCACTCACTCAGGATGGCCACTCACTCAGGATGACCACATCATTAGGGATGACCACATCATTAAGGATGACCACATCACTCAGGATGACCACTCACTCAAGATGACCACATCATTAAGGATGACCACATCACTCAGGATGACCACATCACTCAGGATGACCACATCACTCAGGATGACCACTTCACTCAGGATGACCACTTCACTCAGGATGACCACTCACGCAGGATGACCACATGCCCGTCTACCAGGCTCGTGTCGGCGCCTCTGAAATATTTTCTCGTCATGTGATAGCCCAGAACTCAACGTCTGGCAACGAAAAATCATTTCTTCCTCCGGTCAAATAAACAAAAACAAAAAGGTATCCTTGGATCACTTCCTGGTCTACCGCAGGCAGCCGTCCACACTGTGGCCACTCCCTCCCACTCTGATGAGCTCACGACAGTAACACTCGAAGTTTGAACAGTCGCCCAGAGCTCATTGTGTGCAGCGTCTGGTTTGTGAAAATAAACCCAGGGGACTGCACCGATGCACCAACTCGTTTGATGATGCCCTCCTAATGGCTTCATGTGTTTGGCTGTTTAACGGAAGTCTCTATATGGGTCAGTTGTTCCTGTCTGGAATCCTAAGCAAATATTTGCTTTTTTTTAAAAACGATCTGCAAGAATTTTTAAAACAGGCCATGGGCTTCTACTTTAATCGCCAATATTATGGCACGCTTTTCTTACTTATTAAACTGTTCATTTGAAAACAAACAAAACAGTACTGTGTAAGAGAACATCCAGCTACACGTTTTGTTTATTGAACTCTATCAAGTGACTAGTGGACTAACTACCCTGGTACCGTCATATTGATTGCATTGTGTGTCGTTATCTCGGGCTCACTCGTCTGTCACTGACAGTCTTGGCCAGTGGACATCTGCCTCGATGGGAGCAGGATTAAACATTGACTACTGTCTGTTGCTGTGTGCGAGTTGGTTTAGTCAGTCTCTCTCTCTTTCTCCCCCCCCCTCTCCCTCTCTCTTTTTTTCTCCCTCTCTTTCTGTATGCGTGTGTGTGTGTGTGTCTGTCAGTTAAGAAATCGTCAAAACCAATGTTTGCCTTTGCAGATTGCAGCTGGTTCAACCACCTCATGCGTATAAGGGAGCCCCGTTTGAGGAGGCTGTATTGTCACATACCTGTATAAACTAACAATTTAACTGTACATCTAGGCTAGGATATTCACCCGGAGCTGTCTCTCCCGCGTAGGGCTACCTCTGGTAATAACCCCTCCCTCCCAAAACAACAACACACACACACACTCACAGACACAAACCACAACTGTAAATGTTTTTGTTTGGTATGACAATAACCTTTAGACTAGAACTTTAAATAAATCCATGCTATAGTATTGATACTAATTACAATGCTACATGACGACTACTTAAGTGAACAAAATCATGTAATATATCGTTACGTGGGTAGCTTCATTAGTCTGCTCTGCTGATGGTATTTCTTCTGCCAGTGAGACGCGGACTAATTGCTTGCACTATTCTTTATGTATTTATTTTACTTCCAGTTTATTTATTCTAAGGTTTTCGTTCAACAAACACATTATCCTGTGTCTACATCATACGTTACGGTCTGTTTACTTCTGGAGGATGCCTTACACTACATTCTGCCTTACACAAATGGCCGAGATACAGCCAACTACAGAAATAAAACATAAACTTCGATCTGTCTCACGATAAATATTGACAGGTGCACAACACGAAGGGGTGGATGGAGTGTGTAGTGGTTAGGTCGATGTGGATTCTGTGTGGCGGTTAGGTTGGTGTGGTTAGGTCGGTGTGGATTCTGTGTGGCGGTTAGGTTGGTGTGGAATGTGTGTTGTGGTTAGGTCGGTGTGGATTCTGTGTGGCGGTTAGGTTGGTGTGGAATGTGTGTTGTGGTTAGGTCGGTGTGGATTCTGTGTGAGGGTTAAGTCAATGTGGATTCTGTGTGGCGGTTAGGTTGGTGTGGAATGTGTGTTGTGGTTAGGTCGGTGTGGATTGTGTGTGGTAGTTAGGTTGGTGTGGAATGTGTGTTGTAGCTAGGTCGGTGTGGATTGTGTGTGGCAGTTAGGTTGGTGTGGAATGTGTGTGGTATTCACTTATAATATAAACATTACTGGTTGTTATTACATGTATTGGTATGAAACTGGGGGGGGGGGGTAAATCTCAGTCACGTGATCGCCTATAAATAGATCATTACATAGACTTGCCCTAGAACTGCAAAATGAAAGCTACACGTCTTTCAGATTGCTTCAACCTTTGTGTTTGAATGGTTGGTTCTTTGCCTTTCACCGCCATCACAGACACCCCCGCATTTCGGAGATCAGACTTTGGTAGTAACGACATGTGCAGGGTCAAGTGTCAGCGATTTAAGGTCGGGGTTCAACAAGGGTGGGGCTGGATGTGTCTATGACGGGCGCTAATCAAGATAACCTTTAAACACACATCGCCATGTGAAGACTGGCTTTGTAACAGTAGCCGCTTGACCTATTGGTAGTTCTACATCCATCATCTATCTATCTATCTATCTATCTATCTATCTATCTATCTATCTATCTATCTATCTATCTATCTATCTATCTATCTATCTATCTATCTCTATCTATCTATCTCTATCTATCTATCTCTATCTATCTATCTATCTATCTATCTATATATATATATATATATATATATATATATATATATATATCTGTCTGTCTTGTCTGTCTTATCTTATCTATCTACCTATCTATCTACCTACATACCTACCTACCAATCTATATATCTATCAATCTTTAGATAAATCCTAATTACTGTCATTTGTATCCCTAGCTTGTAGCGTTAAAGTAAATAATTTAGACCTATTTACAACCTTTGTTCTGTGTAAGATATTATAAAAGAAAGTACCATGAACTGTCACTATTACTTCTCATAACAGTTCGCTGAAATAATGATCCCGTATTCTAAGAAGATTTACAAATTACTGCTGACAAGGACAACAATCGCTTCAAAGAGCAATCACAAGAGTTGCAGTTCTTTGACGGGAGGGGACGTAACGCCTGAATAGCTTGGGTTAATCTCGCAGCGCAAGAGAAGTTTTCCTATAGCGAGCTGCTCCACGGGTGAGAGCGTTAAACAAGGGAGGGATCCTGACACCGACACTGACAGCAGGACACAACGTCACGCTGTCACACTGACAATAGACTGGGAGATGACACAAATATTTCTTTTTTTTTTAATATGATGTCGGTCTGTTGGCAAGTCTTTGATGTGTGTTTAACACCGTCTTTATGAATGTCTGGGTTTTAAACATAAGCTTGTTTTATGACTGTATATAACTCTCTATGTGTGTGTATATAGCTGTGTTTTATGTTTGTAGACATCTGTGTTTTATGTTTGTAGACATCTGTGTTTTATGTTTGTAGACATCTGTGTTTTATGTTTGTACATAACTGTGTCCTATTACACAACTGTGTATTATGTTTGTTTACAAGCGTGTCTGATGTGTCTGCAAGTGAAACTGTTTATTTTATTCACACCAGGCTGTAGAACAGCATTTTATAATTGTAGTGTCTGCCTCCATATTTATCACATAGTTTAATATGAAAAAAAATGTCTTATATTTTACTTTCAAATCGAAGTTAACCTTCAAGTTTTGATTACAACCATTCTAACAGTAAATCATATAACAATTTACTGCCATCTTTTAATGTTTTCTTGGCAGGTTACAAAATGAATAATCCTTCATCTGAATCGTACACAAATCTAACACTAAATATATATGTCAGGGGGTCAAAATCTCACGGTCTTTTGGACCATCAAGTTCTCGGCAAGTCTCGCCTTCACTTTCCTTCCACGTTCTCGGCAAGTCTCGTCTTCACTTTCCTTCCACGTTCTCGGCAAGTCTCGTCTTCACTTTCCTTCCACGTTCTCGGCAAGTCTCGTCTTCACTTTCCTTCCACATTCTCGGCAAGTCTCGTCTTCACTTTCCTTCCACTTTCTCGGCAAGTCTCGTCTTCACTTTCCTTCCACGTTCGCGGCAAGTCTCGTCTTCACTTTCCTTCCACGTTCTCGGGTTTCAAAAAACTTTTGATCGTGTTCAACATTACTGGCCAGGAACAATGACTACTCGTGGTGATAATGATAGGACTAACTGTGGGACGAGGGGGGGGGGAGGCTTGGGGGTAGAGGACACACCCATTGGAGGGGAAATACAAGATCGTCTTTTTTAAATATATAGTTTGAGTAAAGATGAAAAAGATGCCGACCAATTTAGCTCTGGAACAGAAGGAGAGACCACCGTACACAAGGACAGTAAATCATAATGATGGACATACAATGTTCATACAGTGGACATACAATGGTCATACAGTGGACATACAATGGTCATACAGTGGACATACAATGGTCATACAGTGAACATACAATGTTCATACAGTAGACATACAATGTTCATACAGTGGACATACAATGTTCATACAGTGGACATACAATGGTCATACAGTGGACATACAATGGTCATACAGTGGACATACAATGGTCATACAGTGAACATACAATGTTCATACAGTAGACATACAATGTTCATACAGTGGACATACAATGTTCATACAGTGGACATACAAT
Source organism: Bulinus truncatus (assembly GCA_021962125.1). Lineage (NCBI taxonomy): Eukaryota > Metazoa > Mollusca > Gastropoda > Planorbidae > Bulinus > Bulinus truncatus. The sequence goes on along the minus strand of JAGDYQ010000426.1, from coordinate 83,163 downwards.
GTTCATACAGTGGACATACAATGGTCATACAGTGGACATACAATGGTCATACAGTGGACATACATACAATGGTCATACAGTGGACATACAATGGTCATACAGTGGACATACAATGGTCATACACGTCTTCCTGTAAATCAATGATGGACATACAATGGTTATACAGTCTTCCTTAAATCATAATGATGGACATACAATGGCCAGGCATATCATACTATTGTGCTCATAAAATAGTCATCTCTGATAAATACGAATCTCACATAAATTCCATTTAAAATGCGGTGAAAGTCTATCATTAAGTCCGCCCAGCTTTAAGTAGGTACAAGATTTAAATTGGGGAAGTACAGGCGGCTGGGTGTTAAGCTAACCACACAACCTCTTTATACTCCGTGGTTACAGTGCATTGTTATTTGTCTTTTGTTGTATCATTACATACACTTACTTCAACTTACTCTATTGTAATTTGCTTCATTTTCCCCCGCTCTGTCCAACACTTTTATCCTTCCTACGTCACCTTCTTGTGTAATATCCCCCACCCCCCCACCACTCCCCCCCCCATATTTGAGGCCCTGATATGACCTTGTCCTTGCTCTCCAAATATCGTTGACCAAATGATCAGAAAGCTTTTACACTGGCCTGGAACCCGACGGATCTGTCACAGACCATTGTCCGAAGTGAGCCGTGAATAAAAGCATGTCAACGTTGTCCAGACCATCAGCGCTCACACTCCGTCCTCCCCTCTCATCACACCCCCCCCCTCCCCATTCGGCTGTAGCAGACATAATATGAAACCCGTTCTTTACGTTTTCAAATGTTTGCAACATGTCGCTAATGACCTGCATACAATATAACTCTGAACCAAGGAGAGTGGCTGTGATCTATAATTAGCGAGTGCTTCAACGGGACATTATAATTACACTTGTTTCATTGTATCTATCCCATCTCTGCCTATCAATCTGTCTTTATCCCTGGAACTGTCTGTACCCATATACGTCAGTATATCTGTAAGTCTGTATATCTATAGGTCTGTACATGTACATTTATCTGTATATATATATATATATATACTTACATAGACATTCTCGTATATCATGATAACAATGCTGTTTTTTTATTTCGTAAGAGTTGTTGTACCCTTTAATAAGATTCAATTTCTATGGGCGAGTTTGTGTGTCCTGAAATATTGTGAATCAATTTTCGACTTCTCCTTATTACGAAACGAATGACATTTTAGTCATGTTTAAATGATGTTAATAATCCGAACAGATTCGCCATGAGATTATCATGTCAAAACAATAACAACCAATCATTGCCCCTGTTCATAGATGCGCAGAATTGTAAAGCTGCGTGTAAGTCTTAAATAAAATTACTAAATTAAGTACTTTATAGTATAGTGTGCACATGCAATAAAAAGTAAAATGCTTTCGAAACTAAAAAAATATTTTTAAAAATTCAGGATTAAAAAACTTTAATTTTTGTTTATCTCCCATGTACAATTTATCTCTGGTCAATTCTTTGTCCTTTATTATTATAATACTAGCTGTACCCTGCAAAACCCTTGCATAGAGTCATATCCCCTTAGGCTTGATCGGTAAGCTAGATTATTTTTTGGTTTCAGGCAGATCTGATTACTGTTGCATTAATTCTTTACTTTCGATTTAACGCAGAGCCCAAATCGCTTTTATTTATATATTATATTCATCGAAGTTTTCAAAAGTATCTATTTCTCTTTCTATTGTTTTTCTTCAAAGATCTTAGCTTTGGAAATAAATATTTAGCATACACATTAAACAAAAAACGATTTGCTTCAACATCAATTGTTAAAATAAACACGTTTCCTCATCAGTAGTTAAAATAAACATGTGGCCTAAACATTCATCGTTAAAATGTTTAAAAAAAATAATTGTTGTTAAAATAGACGTGTCATCAGAAATCAATGGAGACCGAGAACTTGTCAATTATGTCCATATGATATACTTTCAAAAATGGCAGTTAATTACTGATCATCATTTTTTTTCTTTGCATTATTCTGTGTTTTCTCTTACCACCCCCCCACCTTCCCCCCCCCCCATCCATTTACAAAAAGTTTCTTTTCAATCTGTGGAAGACCTTTGAGTGAGAGTTATCCTCCCTTCAGAAAATGTTGTGAATTTCCTTGTTAGCCCAAGTGTGCTCTATGATCCCCTTTTGTCGGTCTGTGTTCCTCAGACCTGCGATTATCTTCTATTCTTGACCAGCTTCCCGCTGCCCATTCACTCCATTGTTTCTTGTCCACTGTAAGGCCCACAAAGAGCCCAAAGGATCCAGTAATTAACATCATTAAAGCGGAAGTTTTTATCTCCTCCGAGAGAAGTTCGCGGATGTGTACGTCACTTTTTTATTATTTCGCAAACATAAATCCAAGAGATGATACGATGCTCCATATTTTTAAACGACCTATGTACAAACTCATATTTTGTTCTGTCATGTTCCATGGTTTGATTGATTTAACATAGAAACTGTTCTATTTTTTTTTTAATATTCCACATTGACCATAGACATTTTCTATCAATATTTACACAATTATTCTGCGTTTACAATAAACAAAAACAACACTTTTAACCCTCTATTTATAACATTTAAGAAAATGTTGATAATAGGAATAATCTAGTATAATAAATGCAGTCTCGTGTCTGCGTTATATCGAAAGAAGAAATTAATAATTCAAAATGGCGTTTTGTCAGCGTCTCGATTCGATTAATTTTTTTTTTTATAAATCAACAGTTTTGAAAAGTTTCTGCGGTTTTTAAACATGAAATCCAAACGCCTAAATGCGAAATAATTTCATTAAAATTTTTTTTTAATAATTTTTTTATTTTAACTTGTAATAAAATCTTGAAAAAATCGGATCTGTCCGAAACCAAAAATAATCTAGCCTACTGATCAAACCTAAGGGAATATATGCAAAGGTTTTGCAGGGTACAGCTAGTATAGAAATATTCGCTTACAGCAATTGATAGCTTAATTTTAAAACATTGACGCAATTACGCAATATTTTTAAAAAATGTAAGTGTGGTGTATATATATTACTAACCTTTATTTTATGAAATACTATTTCATTCTTAGAAAGTGCAATGGAGTTTAATTAAATTGTAAAAACTCCCGATGACACACTTTAAATCACCGGATGTCAGAATGACTTTTTTTTATTTTTGTAACGAAAGTTCCTGACCATAGAAAATAAAATATACAGAAAGTGCATTTTCCGAAAGCCGCCATATTTGTGATATTGCACTAGGTGTATCAATATTTATATGCTACACTATTTAACATGAAAATAACCCAAATGGCGACATTTTTAGTCATTATTAAAGGACTTTTCCAGTTGAGATGCGCTTTCTGTATAATAAATATTCTGACAAGAAGTATTTGTGTATTATCAGGGTCTAAAACGTGGGATTATTTTTTCTATCCTGTAACATACTGTATTAGTTGTTGGTAGCAATACTTCCATCACGACATAGTGTACTAGTTGTTGACAACTGTGTTATAATGAAATACAGTATTTTTTAATTTGAATATTGAGTGAAAAACCTATTTTCAAATGCCATTTTATTTCATTTACATTCAGTCATGAAGTCCGCCTTTTGAATAATGAGTTGTTCCATCGTTCAACTCAAAGTGTCCATTGTCTTTATGACACTCCTTTGTCCATCTTCTCATTTCACTACAGAATACATTATACTGGTCAACGTGTTTACATGTATGTGTGAACTGGCCATCTTTTTTCACTGGCCGAAACTGACCCAAGGCTATTTGATAGTATCACTGTCTGAGAGTCATTTCATATTAAAATAACTCACCCCCAACTCCCCTTTGACTTTCTGTGCGTCCTGTACATTTTCATTACTTGGGGGCCCGCCCCTGCCCCTAGATTGGCGGGAATTAAAAAACAAAAACCAACTCCCGGTGTTTAGACGAAATGTCCGGAGGCACAGAACTTTTGTCTGTCTGTCTGTGTGTGTGTCTGTGTGTCTGTCTGTGTGTTTTATTTTCATGAGTTGTATGAACTGGTGGGATGTTTTTCCACATTCTTTTTATATTAACACCGCCTCCCTAAGTTGGGTGAAAGGGTAGACGCCCTGGCATGAACGTTGCCCAATTTGTGCCCCAACATCCCCCCGTCCGAGCAATATGTCAAGTTTTTGGTCCACACAAGATTTATGAACTGCACGTGCCACTGGTGAGCTGGGACAAAGGGACGCAACTCACCTTCAGTGTTTGTCGTCCTTTTGTGTACATGTACATGGTGTTTGACACACTTTCGGAATATTTTATTAGAAACATTACAGTAATACCAGAACTTGTTATGTATCCATTCCAGTGTTAGTATTTGAATACCGTACTACCGAGACTGTATGTGACAGACATGTGATAGGTCAAAACGATCAGTCATTCATGGTGCTCATTCCATATCTCCGGTCAGCAGTCATCCACAAACATAATAAGACATTGAGATATAGAGAGCACTGTACGTCAGTGGGGCCCGTCGTCGAGTTCAGTTGGGGCTATCACAGGCGGCCTTAGATGGGCTGGACCTAGGGCAGGTGTCAATGCAGGGCCGAGAGACGTAACTTTAGGTCCGGGGCTGTTGGACTGTCAGTCACAACTCCATTCTTTCACAGTCACAACTCCATTCTGTCACAGTCACAACTCCATTCTGTCAGTCACAACTCCATTCTGTCAGTCACAACTCCATTCTGTCACAGTCACAACTCCATTCTGTCACAGTCACAACTCCATCCTGTCAGTCACAACTCCATTCTGTCACAGTCACAACTCCATTCTGTCACAGTCACAACTCCATTCTGTCACAGTCACAACTCCATTCTGTCACAGTCACAACTCCATTCTGTCACAGTCACAACTCCATTCTGTCACAGTCACAACTCCATTCTGTCACAGTCACAACTCCATTCTGTCACAGTCACAACTCCATTCTGTCACAGTCACAACTCCATTCTGTCACAGTCACAACTCCATTCTGTCACAGTCACAACTCCATTCTGTCACAGTCACAACTCCATTCTGTCACAGTCACAACTCCATTCTGTCACAGTCACAACTCCATTCTGTCAGTCCAATTGTCCCAACTGTTTCAGTAATTGTTGTTGTTGTCATATATTAGCCAGGTAAACGAAGTATGTTGAAGCTTGTATTATATCTTGAAATCGAAATGGACCTGTGAATATTTTTAATGGCACCAAGTGATGAGTTGGTTGTCGTAGACCTAGAGAAGATCAAGGTCAGGAAATCAATTGTTTAGTTTGGTCGACCTCCACAGAACACTTCTGTATTATGAACTCATGTACCCTTAAACCCGTGAAGAAATTAATTAAAGTACAGTTAAACAAAGTACAGTTGAACAAAGTACAGTTGAACAAAGTACAGTTGAACAAAGTACAGTTGAACAAAGTACAGTTGAACAAAGTACAGTTGAACAAAGTACAGTTGAACAAAGTACAGTTGAACAAAGTACAGTTGAACAAAAAAGTTTTGACCCTCACAATATAGAAAATCACTTGGGAATGAATCCAAACCTTTAGTCGCCAACACTTTGGTATTTCATTGGGTTGGATTGATTTTTTTTTACAGAAGTTGAGCCATTACTAATAATCACCATGTTTCCATGCAACAATGCTGACACTTAAGAACACTAGTCCTAGCTGGCCAACTGATGTACTGATTATAAACAACTATAAGATGCACAGAAAATATCTGGCCACTTGATGCACTAATCTTGACTCACCAATAAATGCACTTATCATAGTTGTGTCATGATGCACTAGTCTTGACTCACCAATAAATGCACTTATCATGGTTGTGTCATGATGCACTAATCTTGACTCACCAATAAATGCACTTATCATGGTTGTGTCATGATGCACTAATCTTGACTCACCAATAAATGCACTTATCATGGTTGTGTCATGATGCACTAATCACAACCAGGCTTTAAATCTCCGAGAGAGAGAAACAGATAAATAAACCTATACAATGAGACTTAGCGGTGATATATCAATTGATTGGTTGATTGATAAATGGAGAGGGGGGAGATTTTTATAAGAAATATGTACAACTGACCTAACTGACCACAGCGAATTGAATAAATATGGATACCATGGACAATAGTTGACTCAACCCTCATCCATTATACTTGTATTTAAAAAGAGTTGCCAATTGTTTGTTTTGTCTTATTATATTTTCAACTTATTATTTGTCTTTATATTTTCAACTTATTATTTGTCTTTATATTTTCAACTTATTATTTGTCTTTATATTTTCAACTTATTATTTGTCTTTATATTTTCAACTTATTATTTATCTTTATATTTTCAACTTATTATTTATCTTTATATTTTCAACTTATTATTTGTCTTTATATTTTCAACTTATTATTTATCTTTATATTTTCAACTTATTATTTGTCTTTATATTTTCAACTTATTATTTGTCTTTATATTTTCAACTTATTATTTATCTTTATATTTTCAACTTATTATTTGTCTTTATTTTTTCAACTTATTATTTGTCTTTATATTTTCAACTTATTATTTATCTTTATATGTTCAACTTATTATTTGTGTGTATATTTTCAACTTATTATTTATCTTTATATTTTCAACTTATTATTTATCTTTATATTTTCAACTTATTATTTGTCTTTATATTTTCAACTTATTATTTGTCTTATTATATTTCAACTTATTATTTGTCTTATTATATTTCAACTTATTATTTGTCTTAATAAATTCCACTTACCTGTTACTCCCCAGCCCTCAATGGATGATGGCAGCGGTTATCTCCATCCAGACCACTCAGTCATACGTAAAGGTCAGTTCAGTGAACTATTTCATTTCATACTTTGTAGTAAATACTTGTACCTGCTGGATGTAATCTCTCTAATACCATATTGTACCTGCTTGATGTAATCTCTCTAATACCATATTGTACCTGCTGGATGTAATCTCTCTAATACCATATTGTACCTGCTGGATGTAATCTCTCTAATACCATATTGTACCTGCTGGATGTAATCACTCTAATACCATATTGTACCTGCTGGATGTAATCTCTCTAATACCATAGTTCTATTTCTATTGTCTACACAGGGCCATTTCTAGACACGCAGTTACACACACACACACACACACAGACTTACAAACGCTATTGACCATAATGTTTTGATAAAACACACAATCAATTTTTTCTCTGTTAATGTTCTTTTGTTTCGAACTGTAGTTTTTTTAAATTTAAAATTAACTTTTTTAAACCATTGTTTAAAGTTTAAGTCACGAAAATATTTTCTTATATAAGCTCATATTATACAAGTGAAATGTTTCAGTTGCTCGGTTAAAGTGAAAAGCATACATTGTGCTAATAGCATACATTGTACTAATAGCATACATTGTGCTAATAGCATACATTATGCTTATAGCATACATTGTGCTTATAGCATACATTGTACTAATAGCATACATTGTACTAATAGCATACATTGTGCTAATAGCATACATTGTGCTAATAGCATACATTGTGCTAATAGCATACATTGTACTAATAGCATACATTGTACTAATAGCATACATTGTGCTAAGTAGTGTTGTTTTCGTTGACGAAAACTAAAACTAAAATCTTCGTTGACGAAAATTTTGACTTTTCGTCAACGAGAACTAAAAATAAAACTAAAATTAGCAGCAAGACTAAAACTAGACTAAAACTGAAATTATTACAGATAAAACGAAATAAAAACTAAAACTAAAATATGACCTGGGACTAAAACAACACTAGTGCTAAGTCTTCAAAAATTGTACATTCATATTTTTTTTAGAGCATTTTCGAAAAAAAATGCTCCATTGTCCCCGTTTTGTCTGTCTGTCTGTCTGTCTGTCTGTCATCACCCTAGATCTCAATAACCATAAGTCCTAGACCCATGATGTATATATCATTTTGTAGGTCTTGGCCTGCCAAGAAATGACTTTTTTCCATTTCGCGATCTGACCTCTCAGGGCCGTAAAAGGGGCCTTATAAAGTACCGTTTTTTACTATATAAGCTATATTAATAATGGACCGCCCTATATCTCAGCAACCATAAGTCCTAGACCCATGATGTATATATCATTGTGTAGGTCTTGGCTGCCAAGAAATGACTTTTTTTCCATTTCGCGATCTGACCTCTCAGGGCCGTAAAAGGGGCCTTATAAAGTACCGTTTTTTACTATATAAGCTATATTAATAATGGACCGCCCTATATCTCAGCAACCATAAGTCCTAGACCCATAATGTATATATCATTGTGTAGGTCTTGGCCTGCCAAGTGTACATCAAAAGTCCATTTCGCGATTAGACCTCTCAGGGCCAAAATATAAGACTTTGTTATGTACCGTTTTGCTTATATTTTAAATATAAATAATAAAAGCTAATCAAAGGGGCGTAATCATTATTTATTTTTGTAACAGTTATTCAACATGACTTACTTGTCCTTTTAATATCTTTTTTTCAAATATATGCATTACACAATTGAATTTATAAACATTTCCAAAATTTACAAATATTTACTGAAAGATAACAAACGTACTGATGAAAATGCGCTAACACGTCCTGTGTCCAGAATGAAACAGGCTTAATTGCTTGTTTTATTTTAACATATATTAACATACAGACATGTTCTTGTGTAATTGTTTTGTTTAATTCAATTTGCTTTTCAAGGCATTCTGTGTGTGTTTTCTTATGCCACTGTATTATAAAATGAGACTGGTGGTCCATTGATAGTTTCCATTGTGTGACTACATTATAGCCAGCATTATGCCCAGGGACATGAACTTAGAGGCGCTGTTACATGGGGAAATGGCGGTTTTAATAAATATGATCAAGACGCACCCTGCCTCCCCCCCATCTCCCGCCCCCACCAGACGACAAATTAGAACTCTACCGGCAGGGTTCTGTGAACAACAATCCAGTGTTCACACCTTGACGAACTTGTGCTGATCGCTGGCGCCCCAGACAACAAACCCATGGGGTGTGCTCTCAGCATTGTCCTCGGCACCAACGGTCACACTAGGGGGTAGGGGGGGATGAGCATCACAAAGGGATGTGAGGTGGGATGGGAGCGAGGGTTAAATTAAAAGAAGTAAAGTATTCTCTTTATATAAGGTGTTCTCTACACCGTGTGATCTCTCTATAAGGTGTTCTCTACACCGTGTGTTATCTCTATATAAGGTATTCTCTCTACACCGTGTGTTCTCTATTTAAGATGTTCGCGATATAAGGTGTTCTATACACCGTGTGTTGTCTCTATATAAGGTGTTCTCTACACCGTGTGTTCTCTCTATAAGGTGTTCTCTACACCGTGTGTTATCTCTCTATAAGGTGTTCTCTACACCGTGTGTTCTCTCTATATAAGGTGTTCTCTACACCGTGTGTTCTCTCTATATAAGGTGTTCTCTACACCGTGTGTTATCTCTATATAAGGTGTTCTCTACACCGTGTGTTATCTCTATATAAGGTGTTCTCTACACCGTGTGTTCTCTCTATATAAGGTGTTCTCTACACCGTGTGTTATCTCTATATAAGGTGTTCTCTACACCGTGTGTTATCTCTCTATAAGGTGTTCTCTACACCGTGTGTTCTCTCTATATAAGGTGTTCTCTACACCGTGTGTTATCTCTCTATAAGGTGTTCTCTACACCGTGTGTTCTCTCTATATAAGGTGTTCTCTACACCGTGTGTTATCTCTATAAGGTGTTCTCTACACCGTGTGTTATCTCTATATAAGGTGTTCTCTACACCGTGTGTTATCTCTATAAGGTGTTCTCTACACCGTGTGTTCTTTCTATATAAGGTGCTCTCTACACCGTGTGTTATCTCTATATAAGGTGTTCTCTACTCCGTGTGTTCTATCTATAAGGTGTTCTCTACACCGTGTGTTATCTCTCTATAAGGTGTTCTCTACACCGTGTGTTCTCTCTATAAAGTGTTCTCTACACCGTGTGTTATCTCTATATAAGGTGTTCTCTCTACACCGTGTGTTCTCTCTATAAGGTGTTTTCTACACCGTGTGTTATTGCTGCATGAAGCTCATTTGATAGGACATATATAGTGGGAGGTGAAAGGCCGATAACTCACGATGTTGATGCCCTCATATAGTTTAGGACAATCTTATTACATCAGGGCAATATTATTACACTAGGACATTTTATTACACTAGGACAATTTTATTACACTAGGACAATTTTATTACACTAGAACAATTTTATTACACTAGGACAATCTTATTACACTAGGACAATTTTATTACACTAGGACAATCTTATTACACTAGGACAATTTTATTACACTAGGACAATTTTATTAAACTAGGACAATCTTATTACACTAGGGTAATTTTATTACACTAGGACAATCTTATTACACTAGGGCAATTTTATTACACTAGAACAATTTTATTACACTAGGACAATTTTATTACACTAGGACAATTTTATTACACTAGGACAATTTTATTACACTAGGACAATTTTATTACTCTAGGACAATCTTATTACACTAGGACAATCGTATTACAAGACTGTGTCCAGTGTCTGTACAAGTGGAACTGTTTGTTATTGTTTTAAAATGTAATGTATCACAGTATATAATGATATATTCCGTGGCTCTCTATGTATCACAGTATATAATGATATATTCCGTGGCTCTCTATGTATCACAATATATAATGATATATTCCGTGGCTCTCTATGTATCACAATATATAATGATATATTCCGTGGCTCTCTATGTACCAAATCAATTTAGTTATCCCGGCTGTTAGAAAGAAAAAAGAAAAAAAAAACGTCTTTTGTCCAACTAACTTTGACCTTTTCCCCTAAAGAGCCCACTCTGTTGTCCTGGAATGGCCGTTAAAGAGATCATGTTAACTTTGTTTTCCCTTCATATTTGATGACCAAGTTAGACACGGAAGCGCAGAATTAGAAATTTTCCTTTAACACAATGACGAGGGGAGGGGGGGATGTTTTTCAAACAACTTTCCTCAGTCATGATGTGACTTGACGACAACACTTCCATCCCAGGTTCTTCCGTTTTTCTGCGTGTTTTTAACTTCTGGGCCCATCGGAACAGATAATTGTATCAACAGATGCATCTGCAGGGCTTAACTAGATTGGGGTCTAATTCAGTTAGTTTGTTGGAGGTGGTGGCTCTTTTATAATGGGGAGAAATACGACGGGACAACACCGGCTTGTGTCATATGACACACCGGCTTCTGACACAAGTGACAGAGATTCTGTAAGGAGAGTGGTCAGTTGGTCTCTCTCTCTCTCTCTCTCTCTCTCTCTCTATATATATATATATATATATATATATATATATATAGTATATATTGTAACAGTTAATAATAACACTATGAAATACTTTCATCACTAAATTCATTCAACAATAGAAAATGAAATATTGTGAATAAAAATAATATTGTACAATAAATGTATGTGTACATTCGTTGTTGTTTTTTAATAATTCAAATTGGCAATCGTTATAATGTGAGGATACATGAACAGCATGTTCACGTTAATATGCTAGAATTATACCATGGAGTGCGTCTCTTAATATATTATTGGCCACCGGTAAAAGCAGGCTGTTGGGGCACATACCACAATCACCCAATGGAATAAAACATTTATGTGAAGGCCCATATATTCTTGTGGCCCCAGGGCCCCCAGTGTGTCGAGTGTTGTGCACGCATCGTGTCGGTATTTGAAGAAATACCATCCAAAGAACTTGAGTATGAATTAATGTCATGTATCACAACGTTGGCTCAAAAGGAAAACATTCAAAGTTAGGACAAATTAATTGATACCGAAGATTTTTACTTTCATAGATAAGTTTAAATTTTAATGGAAAACACATTTATAACAGAAAACATTGGGTGATACTATTGAATTGTTTATTACATGAAAGATTTTATGATTGTACACGAACTGGTTAGTTCTTTGTACTTCCATTTTAATAATGCCTGTTATCATGAAGGTCTAATCTCTCTCTCTCTCTCTCTCTCTCTCTCTCTCTCTCTCTTTGTATGACTCTTTTATTTCTCCCTGTCTCTCGTTCATCTCTTCACCCTCCCAGCCAACTCCCTCCTCCCAGCCAATCACAAACTCTAATTTGTCGAGCGCGTCAAATCAAGCCGCAAGATGGCGTCAAAAAAAAAGAAGTCCCAGCTTGACTCAGTGATGACCAGTAATGGACCTGAAGAGAAGAATTAGCCGGTGCAAAGTGAGTCGCCTGGGCTAAATGCACGTGTGTGGGGTAGGGGGGTGGGTGACGCCTTGCTTCTGTCAGCGCTAAACAACTTTGTCGCTCCAGATTTCCTCGTTGTGCCCCCCCCCTCACACTTCCTCATGTGTTGTTTTCGTTCAGTGATTCTTCTTGTTAGTGCCGCGGATATGGGGGGGGGGGGGGGAGGGAGTACATCGATTTTTGTTCTTCATGTTGTACTATGTAACAGTGAGTTCGTTACGACCGTTAGGTCAGCTAGTAAACCGTGGTGTGTGAAATATAGGTCGGTGTCTTCACGCTTGGTAGCCCAAAGGTCACATGACTACGATGTCACTCTAAAACAGATATACAACAATTACACTTAACAACAAGTGTACAACAATTAAATTTTAACATGATTTGTTCAATAATTACATTGGGCAACATATGTACAATAGTTACATTGTACAACATTAAATATACAATTTTATCCTATTAAAGATAACTGATAGGCTACTTTAGATTGAAACTTTTCCAAATGAATTTCTCTGCGTCATTTTATTTGTATTGTTATTTGTATTGTTATGTGTATTGTTATGTGTACATACATTGTTATTTGCATTATTTCTATTATTTGTATTGTTATTTTGTTATTTGTATTGTTATTTCTATAGTTATTTGTATTGTTATTTTTTCTGACAGGAATACGTCCTAAAAATGAGAACAGTAAAGACCTGATTGTGTCGTCACATATTGCGTCACCCAGTGACGTGTTCTGCTCCGTACCAGGACGTTTGTCTTTGCTCAGCTCCACGTCCAAGTACAAGGTCACTGTGGCTGAAGTACAGAGGAGGTTATCTCCACCTGAATGTCTCAATGCATCTCTACTAGGTGGCGTGTTGAGAAGGTAAGTTCATTGTCTGACTGTTGTACACGTCCGCCACACCACTCCCAAGTAAACTGTCATTTTGACTTCCGGAAGTTGCAGACGATGAAGTTTATAAAAACAAACTTTGTGTTTTCTTCTTACTAAGCTCCACCTGTCATGGTTACTAAATCGTGAGAGTCACTACTACAGGACCCGGGTCACACAAGCCCGGGACACTGTTAAGCTGAACGAAGACAATGATCGTCTGCAATTTAGGGACCAATCAGAAAAACTTTTTGCTCCTTTGAAGAAAAAAAAAACACTTTTTGAAGCGATGGTGTTAAAAAAAAATACAGGGGTCACCTTCAATTTCTAGATCCGACTTTCGCCCTGACAAATCTCTGGCCATACACCCCCGCCTTTTGTCCCTCTCTATTGGAGATCTCACAAATTGCACAGGACGAGAGACGGCCCGGACGTTTGTTCCCCTCAGTGGATTCTTCTAATCTAGCGTGGAGAATGTCATTCAACGCGGAACAATATCCTCCCATTTGTCGCCTTTCCCTAGTCAACGGGAGTTCTGTATTCCCACCCCTCCCTCCCCCACCACAACGTGAAACATATTCATTAACTCCAGCGTCGGGTTCGCCTTTTTTTTTACCTTCCCCTCCCCCCACCCAACACTAAAGGTGTCCTCACTTTGTCTCAAGTCTCTAGTCTCTATCTAGATCTGCTCATCTAGTCTCTAGTCTCTATCTAGATCTGCTCATCAAGTCTCTAGTCTCTATCTAGATCTGCTCATCTAGTCTCTAGTCTCTATCTAGATCTGCTCATCAAGTCTCTAGTCTCTATCTAGATCTGCTCATCTAGTCTCTGGTCTCTATCTAGATCTGCTCATCTAGTCTCTAGTCTCTATCTAGATCTGCTCATCAAGTCTCTAGTCTCTATCTAGATCTGCTCATCAAGTCTCTAGTCTCTATCTAGATCTGCTCATCTAGTCTCTGGTCTCTATCTAGATCTGCTCATCTAGTCTCTGGTCTCTATCTAGATCTGCTCATCAAGTCTCTGGTCTCTATCTAGATCTGCTCATCAAGTCTCTGGTCTCTATCTAGATCTGCTCAAGTCTCTGGTCTCTATCTAGATCTACTCATCAAGTCTCTAGTCTCTATCTAGATCTGCTCATCAAGTCTCTGGTCTCTATCTAGATCTGCTCATCTAGTCTCTGGTCTCTATCTAGATCTGCTCATCTAGTCTCTGGTCTCTATCTAGATCTGCTCATCAAGTCTCTGGTCTCTATCTAGATCTGCTCATCAAGTCTCTGGTCTCTATCTAGATCTGCTCAAGTCTCTGGTCTCTATCTAGATCTACTCATCAAGTCTCTAGTCTCTATCTAGATCTGCTCATCAAGTCTCTGGTCTCTATCTAGATCTGCTCATCCACAAATGTGCGCTGCCATATTAATCACGTTGTTCTCGTTCAAGACTTTATCCCCCCCGTGTTGTCTCCTTTAATTGAGGCCCCTATGTCTCCAATGGTGAGAAACACGGGCTCACATTCTCCGGCCCCTAACACTGGAGCCACTAAAGGCTCCCCGTGTTCCCCGTCCCCGGGAATCTATTCTGCCCGGCCACTCGCGGTAACCTGATTAAAGGTTTCTCCTTTTTCTTTTCACGCTCGTTTTGAATGAAGGAAAAAAAAAAACTTTCACAAACTTGGGTTTCATCTTTCACTTCCCGTCCACTTTTTTTTTCTAACGACTAAATATTTCTCTGTGTGCGCGCGCTAGTGTGTGTGTGTGCGCGTGTATGGGTGCGCGCACTCTTGTATGTAAGCGTCTTTTCACGTTGAGAAATAATTGCTTCTTGAAATGTTGGGTGTGTTCTACTTGGTTTAAGTTATTTGTCAATGAAAATTTAAAAAAAAAAAACATCAAGTATCTGCAGCCTGTAATCATGGCGCACACCAGCATTCACTTTGTTCAGTTCATTCACTTTGTTCAGTTCATTCACTTTATCATTCACATTTTTCTTCTTTGAACTTTTTACACCTGAAGTTACCTCAAGTTACCCAAGCCGAAAAGTGGACATTGTGTCGCTCTCTCGGGGCCCTGTCTTCTGGGGGACCCAGAACCTCAAGTAGACATTTTTTTTCCTCATGACTAAAGTAGATTTCACTTGTGCTACTTTGATGACATTAAGCATTTGTGCATTTAAAATTATGGATTATCATATTCCCCGCTCTCTCTCTCTATTTATTAAAAGGAGCCCAATATTTTCTACTGGGGCCCAATATTTTCTTCTGGGGCCCAATATTTTCTTCTGGGGCCCAATATTTTACATTGACCTCAGCTGACTTTCATTCAACTCTGGCCCTGGTTTACAGAAGTCTCCATTAATACTTGTCTTGTTTTACTAGGTCTTGTACATTTTGGTATTACCGGTATGTATTTATGTATGTTGTATATTTACTTAAGACTGTATGTTGTATATTTACTGAGACTGTATGTTGTATATTTACTGAGACTGTATGTTGTATATTTACTGAGACTGTATGTTGTATATTTACAGAGACTGTATGTTGTATATTTACAGAGACTGTATGTTGTATATTCACTGAGACTGTATGTTGTATATTTACAGAGACTTATGTTATATAATTACTGAGACTGTATGTTGTATATTTACCTAGACTGTATGTTGTATATTTACCTAGACTGTATGTTGTATATTTACTGAGAGTGTATGTTGTATATTTACTGAGACTGTATGTTGTATATTTACTGAGACTGTATGTTGTATATTTACTGAGACTGTATGTTGTATATTTACTGAGACTGTATGTTGTATATTTACTGAGACTGTATGTTGTATATTTACTGAGACTGTATGTTGTATATTTACTGAGACTGTATGTTGTATATTTACTGAGACTGTATGTTGTATATTTACTGAGACTGTATGTTGTATATTTACTGAGACTGTATGTTGTATATTTACTGAGACTGTATGTTGTATATTTACTGAGACTGTATGTTGTATATTTACTGAGACTGTATGTTGTTTATTTACAGAGACTGTATGTTGTATATTTACTGAGACTGTATGTTGTATATTTACTGAAATTGTTGACTCATTACGTGATCTCATTGAATCAGAAACAATATTGACTACTTGCTTACAGCTGCTAGATGTAGTACAATGTACCGTTGTCTGTGAGTGGAGCAATAGTTGAATCCATCCAATGTACCGTTAGTTTGTGAGTGGAGCAATATTTGAATCCATCCAATGTACCGTTAGTTTGTGAGTGGAGCAATAGTTGAATCCATCCAATGTACCGTTGTTTGTGAGTGGAGCAATAGTTGAATCCATCCAATGTACCGTTAGTTTGTGAGTGGAGCAATAGTTGAATCCATCCAATGTACCGTTGTTTGTGAGTGGAGCAATAGTTGAATCCATCCAATGTACCGTTGTTTGTGAGTGGAGCAATAGTTGAATCCATCAAATGTACCGTTAGTTTGTGAGTGGAGCAATAGTTAAATCCATCAAATGTACCGTTAGTTTGTGAGTGGAGCGATAGTTGAATCCATCCAATGTACCGTTGTTTGTGAGTGGAGCAATAGTTGAATCCATCCAATGTACCGTTAGTTTGTGAGTGGAGCAATAGTTGAATCCATCAAATGTACCGTTAGTTTGTGAGTGGAGCAATAGTTGAATCCATCCAATGTACCGTTGTTTGTGAGTGGAGCAATAGCTGAATCCATCCAATGTACCGTTGTTTGTGAGTGGAGCAATAGCTGAATCCATCCAATGTACCGTTCTTTGTGAGTGGAGCAATAGTTGAATCCATTAAATGTACCGTTAGTTTGTGAGTGGAGCAATAGTTGAATCCATCAAATGTACCGTTAGTTTGTGAGTGGAGCAATAGTTGAATCCATCCAATGTACCGGTGTTTGTGAGTGGAGCAATAGTTGAATCCATCCAATGTACCGTTGTTTGTGAGTGGAGCAATAGTTGAATCCATCCAATGTACCGTTAGTTTGTGAGTGGAGCAATAGTTGAATCCATCCAATGTACCGTTGTTTGTGAGTGGAGCAATAGTTGAATCCATCCAATGTACCGTTAGTTTGTGAGTGGAGCAATAGTTGAATCCATCCAATGTACCGTTAGTTTGTGAGTGGAGCAATAGTTGAATCCATCCAATGTACCGTTAGTTTGTGAGTGGAGCAATAGTTGAATCCATCCAATGTACCGTTGTTTGTGAGTGGAGCAATAGTTGAATCCATCCAATGTACCGTTAGTTTGTGAGTGGAGCAATAGTTGAATCCATCCAATGTACCGTTAGTTTGTGAGTGGAGCAATAGTTGAATCCATCAAATGTACCGTTAGTTTGTGAGTGGAGCAATAGTTGAATCCATCCAATGTACCGTTGTTTGTGAGTGGAGCAATAGTTGAATCCATCCAATGTACCGTTGTTTGTGAGTGGAGCAATGACTGCATTTAATAAGGCATATACTGTACACGAATATCAATATTAATTTCTCATAACTAGTTCAGTGTTTTGAGTATACTCATAACTGCTCAGTGTTTTGAATTTACTCATAACTAGTTCAGTATTTTGAATATACTCATAACTAATTCAGTATTTTGAATTTACTCATAACTGCTCAGTGTTTTGAATTTACTCATAACTGCTCAGTGTTTTGAATATACTCATAATACAATGGTTGCCTCATGCGGCTCTCCATTAAGTGTGGCTAACATTGAATACATTGAATTATTGCTTCATTATTTTGTTCATTTACTAAATCTTTGTTCAACGGACTAAGTTGCGGCTATTTATAGTGTCGACCTCGTTATTGTGCTCCCCCCCCCCCCCCCACTTTTATTTCCCGATGTTTAACGAGTACTCTATAAGGGTTATTTGTGATTTAGTTTGTACTCTATAAGGGTTATTTGTGATTTAGTTTGTACTCTATAAGGGTTATTTGTGATTTAGTTTGTACTCTATAAGGGTTATTTGTGATTTAGTTTGTACTCTATAAGGGTTATTTGTGATTTAGTTTGTACTCTATAAGGGTTATTTGTGATTTAGTTTGTACTCTATAAGGGTTATTTGTGATTTAGTTTGTACTCTATAAGGGTTATTTGTGATTTAGTTTGTACTCTATAAGGGTTATTTGTGATTTAGTTTGTACTCTATAAGGGTTATTTGTGATTTAGTTTGTACTCTATAAGGGTTATTTGTGATTTAGTTTGTACTCTATAAGGGTTATTTGTGATTTAGTTTGTACTCTATAAGGGTTATTTGTGATTTAGTTTGTACTCTATAAGGGTTATTTGTGATTTAGTTTGTACTCTATAAGGGTTATTTGTGATTTAGTTTGTACTCTATAAGGGTTATTTGTGATTTAGTTTGTACTCTATAAGGGTTATTTGTGATTTAGTTTGTACTCTATAAGGGTTATTTGTGATTTAGTTTGTACTCTATAAGGGTTATTTGTGATTTAGTTTGTACTCTATAAGGGTTATTTGTGATTTAGTTTGTACTCTATAAGGGTTATTTGTGATTTAGTTTGTACTCTATAAGGGTTATTTGTGATTTAGTTTGTACTCTATAAGGGTTATTTGTGATTTAGTTTGTACTCTATAAGGGTTATTTGTGATTTAGTTTGTACTCTATAAGGGTTATTTTTAGTGATTTAGTTTGTACTCTATAAGGGTTATTTGTGATTTAGTTTGTACTCTATAAGGGTTATTTGTGATTTAGTTTGTACTCTATAAGGGTTATTTGTGATTTAGTTTGTACTCTATAAGGGTTATTTGTGATTTAGTTTGTACTCTATAAGGGTTATTTGTGATTTAGTTTGTACTCTATAAGGGTTATTTGTGATTTAGTTTGTACTCTATAAGGGTTATTTGTGATTTAGTTTGTACTCTATAAGGGTTATTTGTGATTTAGTTTGTACTCTATAAGGGTTATTTGTGATTTAGTTTGTACTCTATAAGGGTTATTTGTGATTTAGTTTGTACTCTATAAGGGTTATTTGTGATTTAGTTTGTACTCTATAAGGGTTATTTGTGATTTAGTTTGTACTCTATAAGGGTTATTTGTGATTTAGTTTGTACTCTATAAGGGTTATTTGTGATTTAGTTTGTACTCTATAAGGGTTATTTGTGATTTAGTTTGTACTCTATAAGGGTTATTTGTGATTTAGTTTGTACTCTATAAGGGTTATTTGTGATTTAGTTTGTACTCTATATGGGTTATTTGTGATTTAGTTTGTACTCTATA
This sequence comes from Bulinus truncatus, assembly GCA_021962125.1. Lineage (NCBI taxonomy): Eukaryota > Metazoa > Mollusca > Gastropoda > Planorbidae > Bulinus > Bulinus truncatus. The sequence continues at coordinate 63,716 of JAGDYQ010000426.1, read as the reverse complement.
AGGGTTATTTGTGATTTAGTTTGTATGGATTGTTGAGCTAAGTTTAGTATCTATCATATTATTAAGCAATAACAAATATAATTTATTATATACACAGATTAAGCGTTAACACATTTAGTTTACTATTTACAATCAACTTTACTGAGTTCACATATTTTTTTTTTTAATTTGACCATCTGATGTACAATCAACTGCACTGGGTTCACACATTAGTCCCAACTGACCATCTATTGGACTAAAGATGTGGTATATTGTATGAAACAATAATGAATGTGTGTGAGTGGGGGGGGGGGTCAAGGCGTCTTTCCTGACTAATCAATGTGAAACTAAAGTAAAAGACCCGGCTGTTCTCACGAGAACTAGGACAACAGCCCGACACTAAAACGAACAAAATGCTCCATTCCATGAGGTACCGGTACTCGTCTTCTTTCCTTCACTCGTAATGCATCTTTTAGCTCGATCAAATACTTAACTCGAGTCCTTTCCAGCGTCGTAAAAGGCGAAATCGATTCCGTTGAATGGAATCCCGGGTCGCAAGTATCGCAGTTATCGATTATCACTGTTCCGGTGCGTCTTGCCCGTACATGCGCAGTGAGTCTAGGTTGTAAACTAGCAGTGTTAATGGTTGACATGGTGAGAGATGGACCAGTGACCATTTTGTTGACACGGGGGTGGGGTTAGAGGAGGGTCTTAGTTATCTAGTGGTGTATACGCCATATTGTCATGATAGATGTACATAAACTGTGAGGCTTCTAAATATGTAGATGTACATAAACTGTGAGGCTTCTAAATTTGTAGATGTGCATAAACTGTGAGGCTTATAAATCTGTAGATGTACATAAACTGTGAGGCTTATAAATCTGTAGATGTACATAAACTGTGAGGCTTCTAAATATGTAGATGTACATAGACTGTGAGGCTTCTAAATATGTAGATGTACATAAACTGTGAGGCTTCTAAATATGTAGATGTACATAAACTGTGAGGCTTCTAAATTTGTAGATGTACATAAACTGTGAGGCTTATAAATCTGTAGATGTACATAAACTGTGAGGCTTCTAAATCCGTAAAGGGAAGTGTCTGTCGGGTTCAAATTCAATGCAGTCAGTAATCATTGCAGCTCTGTATTGAATGTCGTTATTACACATCATTGATAACCTCAATACGTTCATGGAAATAATCAGGAATAATTCTACGGACGGGAAACCTTGACTTTTTACTTAAGACCGACATTTCCCTTAGACAGATATTGCCAAATGACAGACATTTTACCCAACTTATAGATAATCTAGACATCCATCCTTCTATCCCAACTAACAGATAATCTAGACATCCATCCTTCTATCCCAACTAACAGATAATCTAGACATCCATCCTTCTATCCCAACAGATAATCTAGACATCCATCCTTCTATCCCAACTAACAGATAATCTAGACATCCATCCTTCTATCCCAACTAACAGATAATCTAGACATCCATCCTTCTATCCCAACTAACAGATAATCTAGACATCCATCCTTCTATCCCAACTAACAGATAATCTAGACATCCATCCTTCTATCCCAACTAACAGATAATCTAGACATCCATCCTTCTATCCCAACAGATAATCTAGACATCCATCCTTCTATCCCAACAGATAATCTAGACATACATCCTTCTATCCTAACTAACAAATAATCTAGACATCCATCCTTCTATCCCAACTAACAGATAATCTAGACATCCATCCTTCTATCCCAACTAACAGATAATCTAGACATCCATCCTTCTATCCCAACTAACAGATAATCTAGACATCCATCCTTCTATCCCAACTAACAGATAATCTAGACATCCATCCTTCTATCCCAGCTAACAGATAATCTAGACATCCATCCTTCTATCCCAACAGATAATCTAGACATCCATCCTTCTATCCCAACTAACAGATAATCTAGACATCCACCCTTCTATCCCAACAGATAATCTAGACATCCATCCTTCTATCCCAACTAACAGATAATCTAGACATCCATCCTTCTATCCCAACAGATAATCTAGACATCCATCCTTCTATCCCAACAGATAATCTAGACATCCATCCTTCTATCCTAACTAACAGATAATCTAGACATCCATCCTTCTATCCCAACTAACAGATAATCTAGACATCCATCCTTCTATCCCAACAGATAATCTAGACATCCATCCTTCTATCCCAGCTAACATAATCTAGACATCCATCCTTCTATCCCAACAGATAATCTAGACATCCATCCTTCTATCCCAACTAACAGATAATCTAGACATCCATCCTTCTATTCCAATAGATAATCTAGACATCCATCCTTCTATCCCAACAGATAATCTAGACATCCATCCTTCTATCCCAATAGATAATCTAGACATCCATCATTCTATCCCAACTAACAGATAATCTAGACATCCATCATTCTATCCCAACTAACAGATAATCTAGACATCCATCCTTCTATCCCAACAGATAATCTAGACATCCATCCTTCTATCCCAACTAACAGATAATCTAGACATCCATCCTTCTATCCCAACAGATAATCTAGACGTCCATCCTTCTATCCCAACTAACAGATAATCTAGACATCCATCCTTCTATCCCAACAGATAATCTAGACATCCATCCTTCTATCCTAACTAACAAATAATCTAGACATCCATCCTTCTATCCCAACCAACAGATAATCTAGACATCCATCCTTCTATCCCAACTAACAGATAATCTAGACATCCATCCTTCTATCCCAACTAACAGATAATCTAGACATCCATCCTTCTATCCCAACTAACAGATAATCTAGACATCCATCCTTCTATCCCAGCTAACAGATAATCTAGACATCCATCCTTCTATCCCAACAGATAATCTAGACATCCATCCTTCTATCCCAACTAACAGATAATCTAGACATCCACCCTTCTATCCCAACAGATAATCTAGACATCCATCCTTCTATCCCAACTAACAGATAATCTAGACATCCATCCTTCTATCCCAACAGATAATCTAGACATCCATCCTTCTATCCCAACAGATAATCTAGACATCCATCCTTCTATCCTAACTAACAGATAATCTAGACATCCATCCTTCTATCCCAACTAACAGATAATCTAGACATCCATCCTTCTATCCCAACAGATAATCTAGACATCCATCCTTCTATCCCAGCTAACATAATCTAGACATCCATCCTTCTATCCCAACAGATAATCTAGACATCCATCCTTCTATCCCAACTAACAGATAATCTAGACATCCATCCTTCTATTCCAATAGATAATCTAGACATCCATCCTTCTATCCCAACAGATAATCTAGACATCCATCCTTCTATCCCAACAGATAATCTAGACATCCATCCTTCTATCCCAACTAACAGATAATCTAGACATCCATCCTTCTATCCCAACTAACAGATAATCTAGACATCCATCCTTCTATCCCAACAGATAATCTAGACATCCATCCTTCTATCCTAACTAACAGATAATCTAGACATCCATCCTTCTATCCCAACTAACAGATAATCTAGACATCCATCCTTCTATCCCAACAGATAATCTAGACATCCATCCTTCTATCCCAGCTAACATAATCTAGACATCCATCCTTCTATCCCAACAGATAATCTAGACATCCATCCTTCTATCCCAACTAACAGATAATCTAGACATCCATCCTTCTATTCCAATAGATAATCTAGACATCCATCCTTCTATCCCAACAGATAATCTAGACATCCATCCTTCTATCCCAATAGATAATCTAGACATCCATCATTCTATCCCAACTAACAGATAATCTAGACATCCATCATTCTATCCCAACTAACAGATAATCTAGACATCCATCCTTCTATCCCAACAGATAATCTAGACATCCATCCTTCTATCCCAACTAACAGATAATCTAGACATCCATCCTTCTATCCCAACAGATAATCTAGACATCCATCCTTCTATCCCAACTAACAGATAATCTAGACATCCATCCTTCTATCCCTGCTTTCCAACTGCAATGAGACATCATTTGAATACAACATGTCAACCATGTCGGATTTCATCACAATAAACTCGCTTCAATTTTTTTTATTGCAATTCTAAAAAAAATAAAAAGTCAGTTTAGCTGAATGACATAGAATCTGTTCACAGCGATGGTGCAAACAATGTGTTTATCATGGAGAATCTCTAGTTGATTTTAAATGAATAAAAAGATTTTTTTTTTGTGTGTCCTTCCCCCAATTTCCACACATGTGCAATGTTTGAAGCGGTGTTTACAATCAAAACACGCCCCCTGCTGCTATTGCCGACCGTGTCGTTCTCGGTCTAAGAGGTTTGCAAATAGTCGCTCGCGACAAAAAAGCGAATTGTATCTTTTCATTGGCGAGCACAGGCCCTTGCACATCTCAAGGACCTCGTCTTCCCCATCGGTCTCTGGACCGTCCTTAAAGGAGGGTCACTGTAATCCGGACAAACAAATACAGCAAGAAAACTCCAGAAAGAAGGTACAAACCAGACAGAAGTGTGTGTGTATGTGTGTGTGTGTGTGTGGTGAAGGGTATCCCAGGTTCTCCGATGAAAATTTGGGGGGAAAAAATGAAAATTTAGTTGTATTTGAAGCTAAGGGTGAGTGTTCCGTGTTCACAGTTTTTGAGAACCCTTGAGTGTTATTGAGATGAACACATCTTGTTGGTGAGCACTCCCTTGTTGGCTCACATTCTCAGTGCACACACACACACACACACACACGCACTTAGCAAAGGTCCACCCACCCCACTCTCGTATCTCAGTTCAGAAGGAAAGATAGCTGTGTGGACGGGCTAGCTGTGTGGACGGGCTAGCTGCAGTTTTTGGCACCAAATACTCGGACATTGAAGTGGACCCTCCTCGAACCACGCCCAAATTGTTGAGCCCCCTGTCGTTATTTAAGCAACTGCTGCATCAACAAACTGATTCATTAACTACTTCCTGGATGTGAGAACCCTCTCTAGGGGCAGTGGGGGGGGGGAGAATTTTCGATAACATGGGGAGTTGTGGGGGGCGGTCATCTCCACGTGGAGCGATCACAGCCTTCTGCCTGGACACAACAAAATTATTGTAATAATGAATGTACAAACATGAACAGTTGACTATTGCATACATTGAACCAAACAAAAGTGACATTCATTACATACTGTATACTTTGATGATGATGATAGTCACCACAAAACATCCCCAAGGAAAGTGAAAACCATAAACAAAATAGCAACCAAGGAAAGGGAAAGCCATAAACAGAACAGCAAACTAGAAAAGTGAAAACCATAAACGGAAAAGCAAACAAGGAAAGTGAAAACCATACAGAACAGCAAACAAGGAAAATGAAAGCCATAAACGGGAAAAAAACAAGGAAAGTGAAAACCATAAACAGAACAGCAAACAAGGAAAGGGAAAGCCATAAACAGAACAGCAAACACTGAAAGTGAAAGCCATAAACAGAACAGCAAACAAGGAAAGGGAAACCCATAAACAGAACAGCAAACAAGGAAAGGGAAACCCATAAACAGAACAGCAAACAAGGAAAGGGAAACCCATAAACAGAACAGCAAACAAGGAAAGGGAAACCCATAAACAGAACAGCAAACAAGGAAAGGGAAACCCATAAACAGAACAGCAAACAAGGAAAGGGAAACCCAAAACAGAACAGCAACCAATGAAAGGGAAAGCCATAAACAGAACAGCAAACACTGAAAGTGAAAGCCATAAACAGAACAGCAAACACTGAAAGTGAAAGCCATAAACAGAACAGCAAACACTGAAAGTGAAAGCCATAAACAAGGAAAGTGAAAGCCATAGACAGAACAGCAAACAAGGAAAGGGAAACCCATAAACAGAACAGCAAACAAGGAAAGTGAAAGCCATAAACAGTACAGCAGACAAGGAAAGGGAAAGCCATAAACAGAACAGCAGACACTGAAAGTGAAAGCCATAAACAGAACAGCAAACAAGGAAAGTGAAAAACCATAAACAGAACAGCAAACAAGGAAAGTGAAACACAAGGAAAGTGAAAGCCATAAACAGAACAGCAAACAAGGGAAATGCGGAAATAGTATATCAGATTGTAATGCCATTGTGACAGTAGACCACCATGAATAGGATCCACTAAAGCCTATAAATGAAATCTCACTTACCTATGTACCTACACAATTTCTCTAATGTGGGGCCCCATAGGCCTTTAGATACAGAGCCTAGGGCCCTCGATAATTATAAGACGGCCCTGGCACTGGGAAGCAATTACTTGACCTAAAACCGGGGGGGGGGCACTAAAAAAGGGTGGGTTTTATTGATCCCGCCCCTGTGCAACAAAGGCAAGAAACTCTTCTGCCTATTTTCTGTACATAGACATGCACTGATCTCTTTCAGTAAAAGGACTCTGACCTTCACTGAGATAGTTTACATTAACATGTTGTTTATCAAACTGGTATCAGGTAACAGAATGTTGGGATGACCGTTGTTTCCCTGGACACACCAGATGTCAACTCACCTCAAGTGTAGAATTATGCAGATTTAATCGGCCAGTCCGTAGAGTGGCTTTAATCCTCCAAATGGCTCTCGGGATCTCCGCCCGCGTCTTTAGGCAATGACCGGCCGGTCCTTTAACGGACGAGGATGACCACTGGACATCGCAACTGAGCTTTAACGTCATTAGGGAGGTGCCAATTTTCAGACCAAAATAGAACGTGTGCAATACCGGTGTATTCCGGTGGCTAGTTGAGGGGGAGTGTTTAGTTTGTCTTCCTACTCCATTCATTGCTAAATATGAACAGAGTATGTTTGAATTTATACCTCTAGCACGACATTGATACATTGCTAAATATGAACAGAGTATGTTTGAATGTATACCTTCAGCACGACATTGATACATCGCTAAATATGAACAGAGTATGTTTGAATGTATACCTCTAGCACGACATTGATACATTGCTAAATACGAACAGAGTATGTTTTAATGTATACCTTCAACACAAAATTGATACATTGCTAAATATGAACAGAGTATGTTTGAATGTATACCTCTAGCACGACATTGATACATTGCTAAATATGAACAGAGTACGTTTGATTGTATACCTCTACCACGACATTGATACATTGCTTAATATGAACAGAGTATGTTTGGATGTATACCTATAGCACGACATTGATAAATTGCTAAATATGAACAGAGTATGTTTGAATGTATACATCTAGCACGACATTGATACATTGCTAAATATGAACAGAGTATGTTTGAATGTATACATCTAGCACGACATTGATACATTGCTAAATATGAACAGAGTATGTTTGAATGTATACCTTCAGCAAGACATTGATACATTGCTAAATATGAACAGAGTATGTTTGAATGTATACCTCTAGCACGACATTGATACATTGCTAAATATGAACAGAGTATGTTTGAATGTATACATCTAGCACGACATTGATACATTGCTAAATATGAACAGAGTATGTTTGAATGTATACCTCTAGCACGACATTGATACATTGCTAAATATGAACACAGTATGTTTGAATGTATACCTTCAGAACGACATTGATACATTGCTAAATGTGAACAGAGTATGTTTGAATGTATACCTTCAGAACGACATTGATACATTGCTAAATATGAACAGAGTATGTTTGAATGTATACCTCTAGCACGACATTGATACATTGCTAAATATGAACAGAGTATGTTTGAATGTATACCTCTAGCACGACATTGATACGTTTGCTAAATATGAACAGAGTATGTTTGAATGTATACATCTAGCACGACATTGATACATTGCTTAATATAAACAGAGTATGTTTGAATGTATACCTCTAGCACGACATTGATACATTGCTAAATATGAACAGAGTATGTTTGAATGTATACCTCTAGCACGACATTGATACATTGCTAAATATGAACAGTGTATGTTTGAATGTATACCTCTAGCACGACATTGATACATTGCTAAATATGAACAGAGTATGTTTGAATGTATACCTTCAGCACGACACTGATAAATTGCTAAATATGAACAGAGTATGTTTGAATGTATACCTCTAGCACGACACTGATACATTGCTAAATATGAACAGAGTATGTTTGAATGTATACCTTCAGCACGACATTGATACATTGCTAAATATGAACAGAGTATGTTTGAATGTATACCTTCAGCACGACATTGATACATTGCTAAATATGAACAGAGTATGTTTGAATGTATACCTCTAGCACGACATTGATACATTGCTAAATATGAACAGAGTATGTTTGAATGTATACCTCTAGCACGACACTGATACATTGCAAAATATGAACAGAGTATGTTTGAATGTATACCTTCAGCACGACATTGATACATTGCTAAATATGAACAGAGTATGTTTGAATGTATACCTCTAGCACGACATTGATACATTGCTAAATATGAACAGAGTATGTTTGAATGTATACCTCTAGCACGACATTGATACATTGCTAAATATGAACAGAGTATGTTTGAATGTATACCTCTAGGACGACATTGATACATTGCTAAATATGAACAGAGTATGTTTGAATGTATACCTCTAGCACAACATTGATACATTTCTAAAAATGAACAGAGTATGTTTTAATGTATACCTCTAGCACGACATTGATACATTACTAAATATGAACAGAGTATGTTTGAATGTATACCTCTAGCACGACATTGATACATTGCTAAATATAAACAGAGTATGTTTGAATGTATACCTTCAGCACGACATTGATACATTGCTAAATATGAACAGAGTATGTTTGAATGTATACCTCTAGCACGACATTGATACATTGCTAAATACGAACAGAGTATGTTTTAATGTATACCTTCAACACGACATTAATACATTGCTAAATATGAACAGAGTATGTTTGAATTTATACCTCTAGCACGACATTGATACATTGCTAAATATGAACAGAGTATGTTTGAATGTATACCTTCAGCACGACATTGATACATTGCTAAATATGAACAGAGTATGTTTGAATGTATACCTCTAGGACGACATTGATACATTGCTAAATATGAACAGAGTATGTTTGGATGTATACCTATAGCACGACATTGATACATTGCTAAATATGAACAGAGTATGTTTGAATGTATACCTTCTGCAAGACATTGATACATTGCTAAATATGAACAGAGTATGTTTGAATGTATACATCTAGCACGACATTGATACATTGTTAAATATGAACAGAGTATGTTTGAATGTATACCTCTAGCACGACATTGATACATTGCTAAATATGAACAGAGTATGTTTTAATGTATACCTTCAACACGACATTGATACATTGCTAAATATGAACAGAGTATGTTTGAATGTATACCTTCAGAACGACATTGATACATTGCTAAATATGAACAGAGTATGTTTGAATGTATACCTTCAGAACTACATTAATACATTGCTAAATATGAACACAGTATGTTTGAATGTATACCTCTAGCTCGACATTGATACATTGCTAAATATGAACAGAGTATGTTTGAATGTATACCTCTAGCACGACATTGATACATTTGCTAAATATGAACAGAGTATGTTTGAATGTATACCTCTAGCACGACATTGATACGTTTGCTAAATATGAACAGAGTATGTTTGAATGTATACATCTAGCACGACATTGATACATTGTTAAATATGAACAGAGTATGTTTGATTGTATACCTCTACCACGACATTGATACATTGCTTAATATGAACAGAGTATGTTTGGATGTATACCTATAGCACGACATTGATAAATTGCTAAATATGAACAGAGTATGTTTGAATGTATACATCTAGCACGACATTGATACATTGCTAAATATGAACAGAGTATGTTTGAATGTATACATCTAGCACGACATTGATACATTGCTAAATATGAACAGAGTATGTTTGAATGTATACCTTCAGCAAGACATTGATACATTGCTAAATATGAACAGAGTATGTTTGAATGTATACCTCTAGCACGACATTGATACATTGCTAAATATGAACAGAGTATGTTTGAATGTATACATCTAGCACGACATTGATACATTGCTAAATATGAACAGAGTATGTTTGAATGTATACCTCTAGCACGACATTGATACATTGCTAAATATGAACAGAGTATGTTTGAATGTATACCTTCAGAACGACATTGATACATTGCTAAATGTGAACAGAGTATGTTTGAATGTATACATCTAGCACGACATTGATACATTGCTAAATACGAACAGAGTATGTTTGAATGTATACCTTCAACACGACATTAATACATTGCTAAATATGAACAGAGTATGTTTGAATGTATACCTCTAGCACGACATTGATACATTGCTAAATATGAACAGAGTATGTTTGAATGTATACCTTCAGCACGACATTGATACATTGCTAAATATGAACAGAGTATGTTTGAATGTATACCTCTAGGACGACATTGATACATTGCTAAATATGAACAGAGTATGTTTGGATGTATACCTATAGCACGACATTGATAAATTGCTAAATATGAACAGAGTATGTTTGAAAGTTTACATCTAGCACGACATTGATACATTGCTAAATATGAACAGAGTATGTTTGAATGTATACCTTCTGCAAGACATTGATACATTGCTAAATATGAACAGAGTATGTTTGAATGTATACATCTAGCACGACATTGATACATTGTTAAATATGAACAGAGTATGTTTGAATGTATACCTCTAGCACGACATTGATACATTGCTAAATATGAACAGAGTATGTTTTAATGTATACCTTCAACACGACATTGATACATTGCTAAATATGAACAGAGTATGTTTGAATGTATACCTCTAGCACGACATTGATACATTGCTAAATATGAACAGAGTACGTTTGATTGTATACCTCTACCACGACATTGATACATTGCTTAATATGAACAGAGTATGTTTGGATGTATACCTATAGCACGACATTGATAAATTGCTAAATATGAACAGAGTATGTTTGAATGTATACCTTCAGCAAGACATTGATACATTGCTAAATATGAGCAGAGTATGTTTGAATGTATACCTCTAGCACGACATTGATACATTGCTAAATATAAACAGAGTATGTTTGAATGTATACATCTAGCACGACATTGATACATTGCTAAATATGAACAGAGTATGTTTGAATGTATACCTCTAGCACGACATTGATACATTGCTAAATATGAACAGAGTATGTTTGAATGTATACCTTCAGAACGACATTGATACATTGCTAAATATGAACAGAGTATGTTTGAATGTATACCTCTAGGACGACATTGATACATTGCTAAATATGAACAGAGTATGTTTGGATGTATACCTATAGCACGACATTGATAAATTCCTAAATATGAAACAGAGTATGTTTGGAAAGTATACATCTAGCACGACATATTGGATACATTACTGCAATCTGAACAGAGTGTGTTTGAATGTATACATCTAGCACGACATTGATACATTGTTAAATATGAACAGAGTATGTTTGAATGTATACCTCTAGCACGACATCGATACATTGCTAAATATGAACAGAGTATGTTTTAATGTATACCTTCAATGATATTGATACATTTGCTTAATATGAACAGAGTATGTTTGGATGTATACCTATAGCACGACATTGATAAATTACCTAAATGATGAACAGAGTATGTTTGAATGTATACCTTCAACCAAGACATTGATACATTGCTAAATATGAGCAGAGTATGTTTGAATGTATACCTCTAGCACGACATTGGCTACATTGCTAAATATAAACAGAGTATGTTTGAATGTATACATCTAGCACGACATTGATACATTGCTAAATATGAACAGAGTATGTTTGAATGTATACCTCTAGCACGACATTGATACATTGCTAAATATGAACAGAGTATGTTTGAATGTATACCTTCAGAACGACATTGATACATTGCTAAATATGAACAGAGTATGTTTGAATGTATACCTTCAGAACTACATTAATACATTGCTAAATATGAACACAGTATGTTTGAATGTATACCTCTAGCACGACATTGATACATTGCTAAATATGAACAGAGTATGTTTGAATGTATACCTCTAGCACGACATTGATACATTTGCTAAATATGAACAGAGTATGTTTGAATGTATACCTCTAGCACGACATTGATACGTTTGCTAAATATGAACAGAGTATGTTTGAATGTATACACATCTAGCACGACATTGATACATTGTTAAATATGAACAGAGTATGTTTGATTGTATACCTCTACCACGACATTGATACATTGCTTAATATGAACAGAGTATGTTTGGATGTATACCTTAGCACGACATTGATAAATTGCTAAAAATGAACAGAGTATGTTTGAATGTATGCATCTAGCACGACATTGATACATTGCTAAATATGAACAGAGTATGTTTGAATGTATACATCTAGCACGACATTGATACATTGCTAAATATGAAACAGAGTATGTTTGAATGTATACCTTCAGCAAAGTATTGATACATTAAGCTAAATATGAACAGAGTATGTTTGAATGTATACCTCTAGCAATTGGACATTGATACATTTCTAAAGCAAGGTTATGAACAGAGTAGTGTTTGAATGTATACATCTAGCACGACATTTATACATTGCTAAATATAAACAGAGTATGTTTGAATGGTGGCGCCTCTAGCACCCGACATTGATACATTGCTAAATATGAACAGAGTATGTTGTTGAATGTATACCTTCAGAACGACATTGATACATTGCTAAATGTGAACAGAGAGTATGTTTGAATGTATACCTTCAGAACGACATTGATACGTTGCTAAATATGAACAGAGTATGTTTGAATGTATACCTCTAGCACGACATTGATATACATTGCTAAATATGAACAGAGTATGTTTGAATGTATACCTCTAGCACGACATTGATACATTGCTAAATATATGAATCAGTGTGGTGTTTGAATGTATACCTCTAGCACGACATTGATACATTGCTAAATATGAACAGAGTATGTTTGAATGTATACATCTAGCACGACATTGATACATTGCTAAATATGAACAGAGTATGTTTGAATGTATACCTTCAGCAAGACATTGATACATTTGCTAAATATGAACAGAGTATGTTTTCTTGAATGTATACCTCTAGCACGACATTGATACGTTTACTAAATATGAACAGAGTATGTTTGTACTATATAGATCTAGCACGACATTGATACATTGTTAAATATGAACAGAGAATGATTGAATGTATACCTTCAGCACGACATTGATACATTGCTAAATAAATAAATGAAGTTAATACCGATAATATTGATTGGCGAACTCGCTTGCATTAAGTCATCACAATTTGTTTGCTTAGACTATTTAAAAAAATTAATTCATACATGTTCATCTATCTATCTATCTATCTATCTATCTATCTATTTATCTATCTATCTATATATATATATATATATATATATTTATCAATCTATATCTATCTATCTTTATATCCAATCTATCTATCAATGTATCTATCTATCTATCAATCCATCTATCTATCTATCTATTTATATCAATCTATCTATCTATCTATCTTTATATTCAATCTATCTACCAATCCATCTATCTATCTATCTCTCTATCTATCTATCCGACTGTCTGTCTTTTTTTCTGTTCATGTTTGTCCTTATATGTTTTGTATCTGTATATATATGCAGTATGTTTGGTCGTCTATTCTGTCTGTGAGATTTATTACTTTAAAACCCTCTGTAATGAATGTATAGGTTATATTGTAAGTCAAATACTCCAACATACCGCCACTCACGTGATTGGTGAATCTGTATATCACAGATAAAACGATTGAATGTTGTTCTACTTTCTGTAATTGTGCAGTGATCGCACACGTCCGATGAAGAAAGTGTCGAGTCTGAACCGTCTCACCCCGGACAAAATGCGAGGCTGCTGTCGAGCCCACAATTAAGTCGTGTTCTTCCAGCCGCTGTCTGCAGACACTCTGTCGTTGTGTCTCTAATGATGAGACGGGACTGAAGTGCTTCTGGTTGGAGCAGAAATATTCCAGCGCCGATGGAGTCCCATGGAGCGTTCAGATCATTTCATGCTTGAAATAACACAAAAACCTGATCATTTTGTTCAATTATATGTTCAGATTCAACACCCCCCCCAATCCACCATCCACCCCAGTCCCTTGTCTTTCTCTCCGCCCCTGCCTTGTGCTACCACGATGCCCCTCTATTCAGTGTAGAGTTCAGACCGGCAGAACAAAGATATCAAGGCTGACTGATCAAAGGATGAGTTGAATAGAGTTCTAGTCTAAAGAACTGCATTGAACTACAGATAACATCATTACTTTGATAATATACATTGGTAGCTTACTCTATTATAATCTCATTCAAATAACGGAGTATTTATTAATTACCGAGGGACTGATGTTTGGTTAATACATTTTAAATACTGAAATATATTGATACTTCATAGAAATGTACTATCGTGGTTATATTTATTCAGGGCCGGATTTAGGTTGCTGTCAACCCAAGTCGTGTTACCACAAAAGTGCCTAATAGAGAAAACAAAACATATCACAATTGTGAGACTAATCAGGGCTCATATTTCTCTTTGAATTTATTTTACTCTCCAATATTTTCATTAATGGTTTGTCGTCCTTTTATTTCACCATAGCTATCCAAATGTATCATTTCAAACTTTTAGCTATCCATGTGTTTCAGTTCAAACATTTAGCTATCCATATGTATCAGTTCAAACATTTAGCTATCCGTATGTATCAGTTCAAACATTTGGCTATCCATATGTATCAGTTCAAACATTTGGCTATCCATATGTATCAGTTCAAATATTCATAACAAAAATTAAAAGATTCTCCGTCACTGTTTTAATCATATTTCAATTATTTATCATTTCTTGGAAGTCATAAATGAATCAATTCTAAATTATTCAGTTTTATAGACATATGTCTTCTCAATATTTTACTTTGATAAAGTTATTACTATCAAGTAACAATTATTGCATGTTATAGTGTTATTCAGATTTGTTTCTATTGACTTTCTACAGAGCCAAATCTAAAAATGGCGGCCGTTCATTGAGAGACAAACTGGAAAAGATCGGTTTGAGTCTTCCAGCAGGAAGGAGGAAAGCAGCCAACGTTACATTGTTGACGTCATTAGTGGAGGGTGAGCTATTTGGTCACTCCGTTGGTCACTCTTTTGTGTGTCTAGGTGTTAATCATATATGTCAATGTGTTGGTCTGTGTGTCTATGTATTTTGTTTGTAACTCTGTGTGTGTGTTGGTGTGTGTGTGTGTAAGTCTATATGCTGTTGAGTAAATGTCACTGTATGCTGTTGTGTAAATGTCACTGTATGCTGTTGTGTAAATGTCACTGTATGTTGTTGTGTAAATGTCACTGTATGCTGTTGTGTAAATGTCACTGTATGATGTTGTGTAAATGTCACTGTATGGTGTTGTGTAAATGTCACTGTATGTTAAGTAAAGATTGCTTTGACAACTTACTCTGTATGACAGGTTATTTGTTCCCAGTCATTAAACTTTCCTTATTTTCAATTTTTTTTTCGCTTTTTATAATAATCTATTTGATAACAGAGAATAGAATAAACGATTTAATTGAATGTAGTGTGATTGCCAAATGAGTGAGTAATTCTGTGTTTCAGGGGAGACAGTCCGTTTAGCACGTGATTATTCCTACCTTTGTGAGACAGAGTTCCCTTCCCGCCAAATTGCAGAGTATAACTCCAGGCACGTGGATCCAGCAGACTTCCACAATAGGAAGAACATGTTACTGGCGTCCAAGTAAGTTGTATACAATTGTCGTCAATCTTGTTTTGTACCGTTATACATTTCTTCTATGTCATTAAAATGCCATCAATCTCATTTTACATGGTCATAAATATAATAAATCTCATTCATTAATTCCAACCTTATTTTATACCTAAATACATTCAACTCACTAAAAACTATCAAAACATAATGTAATGTCACTGAGTACTTTGTACTTTAATTACAATGTATTCAGACAAGCACGTTAGGCCCAATATTTTTAAGTCAACTTTTACTGTTTCATTCAAAAACTGTCAGTTAACATAGCAATCATAAAACAACGATCTTAAATTTTCCCAGACAAATCCTGAAGGAGTTTACTGACGTCATCATGCAGGACAGGTCACCACTGAACAATACCAGGCCCACCCCCATCCTAGAGCCGGGCATGCAGCGTCACCTGACTCACTTCAGCCTGTTGACCCACGGCTTCGGTCAGCCAGCCGTCATGGCCTCTCTCAACTGCGCAATGAACTATCTGAATGAGTCGCTGAAGATCATCGACAAAACCTACAACGGTGGAAGCCAGCAGCCAGGACAACAGACCAATGGTCAGCACATGGGCAACAGCACGATGGACGGGAAGATCAAATCGGACAAAGACGAGAACAGGCGGGACTGATGTGACCTGAGCACAGCTGATACCACTGGTGAATTGAACAGCTGGTTGATTCATACAGCTAGCTACTTCATACAGCTGGCTATTTCATACAGCTGGTTGACTCATACAACTGGTTAATTCATATCGCTGGTTGATCCATACAGCTGGTTGATTTATACAGCTGGTTGGTTTATACAGCTGTTGATTCATACAGCTGTTGATTCATACAGCTGGTTGAATCACACAGCTGGTTGATTCATACAGCAGGTTGGCTCATACAGCTGGTTGAATCACACAGCTGGTTGATTCATACAGCTGGTTGGTTGAAGTCTTATTTTGTCAGAGTGAAGTTCAAATGTAAAATTATTTGTATAAAGTTAACTGAAAATCTGGCCTATTGGTGCCATGGTCTTGTAGTTGGGATTGGGTTGGGCGGGGGAGGGTTAAAACCTATAGTGCCACGAATATCTATAGATAGATCTATTATGTATGAATATTTCATAACAGTTATGGCTCTGACATTATACAAACTTCAAAATGTGATCTTGCGGGGAGGTGGGGGGTGGATGCTATACCATTTTTTATTTTATTGGAATCAATCCTTAGCCACTGTATTCCGTTCAGAGTTCTGTCTCTATATTATTGTTGTAAATATACAACTTATACATTTTGGTTATTTCTTTTTCTGGTGTGAATTTTGTTTTGCCTGTATCGCTATATATGTAAATGTTCATAAATTGATGTCATTAGTTTGGTTGCATTATAGGTCTCGACTGTATAGCTAATGAAGTTCCATAACTGTTTATTTACATAAAGCTATGGTGGAGTTATTGCCCTTTGATTTATTTTTTATTTGACCATCAATCTCTTGTTTTATTCCCCCATCAAAAACCATATAGGTAGTAAACTATTTCACAAACTGTACAGGCAGTAAACTATTTCACAAACTGTACAGGCAGTAAACTATTTCACAAACTGTACAGGCAGTAAACTATTTCACAAACTGTACCGGCAGTAAACTATTTCACAAACTGTACCGGCAGTAAACTATTTCACAAACTGTACAGGCAGTAAACTATTTCACAAACTGTAAAGGTAGTAAACTATTTCACAAACTGTACAGGTAATAAACTATTTCACAAACTATACAGGCAGTAAACTATTTCACAAACTATACAGGTAATAAACTATTTCACAAACTATACAGGCAGTAAACTATTTCACAAACTGTACAGGCAGTAAACTATTTCACAAACTGTACAGGTAGTAAACTATTTCACAAACTGTACAGGTAGTAAACTATTTCACAAACTGTACAGGCAGTAAACTATTTCACAAACTGTACAGGCAGTAAACTATTTCACAAACTGTACAGGCAGTAAACTATTTCACAAACTGTACAGGCAGTAAACTATTTCACAAACTGTACAGGCAGTAAACTATTTCACAAACTGTACAGGCAGTAAACTATTTCACAAACTGTACAGGCAGTAAACTATTTCACAAACTGTACAGGCAGTAAACTATTTCACAAACTGTACAGGCAGTAAACTATTTCACAAACTGTACCGGCAGTAAACTATTTCACAAACTGTACAGGCAGTAAACTATTTCACAAACTGTACCGGCAGTAAACTATTTCACAAACTGTACCGGCAGTAAACTATTTCACAAACTGTACCGGCAGTAAACTATTTCACAAACTGTACCGGCAGTAAACTATTTCACAAACTGTACCGGCAGTAAACTATTTCACAAACTGTACCGGCAGTAAACTATTTCACAAACTGTACCGGCAGTAAACTATTTCACAAACTGTACCGGCAGTAAACTATTTCACAAACTGTACAGGCAGTAAACTATTTCACAAACTGTACAGGCAGTAAACTATTTCACAAACTGTACAGGCAGTAAACTATTTCACAAACTGTACAGGCAGTAAACTATTTCACAAACTGTACAGGCAGTAAACTATTTCACAAACTATACAGTTGCTCTCAGTTTTAAACAAGCAACTGACCAATCTACTGGACACGGCATCAGAGGTAGTAATACAAATCATGAAATGAACCTCTGACCTTTGTTTAGTTCATTGTTTGCTGATAGGGCAACTGGTGGTGTTGAAATATTTCTTTAAATTACTGGTGCAGCTCCACAATAAGAAACTTCAATTTTAAGGAGTATTTTGTCTTTAGTTACTTCCCGTTTAGCGCATCGATTCCTGGATAAGCCGAGTAATTTCTCGGTTATGTCCCATAGGTTTTGTTTTCACGTGCTAAAATATTTAATGATTTTTAGAACAGTTTGTTCAGACATATTGGAAATATAAGTTGTACTGTTTATATTTTTATGTTAATGAGGTGAGACGATCTGTTTCAGGAAGAATGGCTCCCGTCAATGACTTTACATTTTGATTTAACATTTATTTTTTTTGTCTTCATTGAAAGACAAAGTCTGACCTTCTTGCCATTTTATTTCTTTTGATTTGTACAAAATTTTATGATACAGGTCTTGCTATGTTTTCTTTATAATTTTTTTCATATAAAATATAATATATTGTAAAAACGGTGATGTCCACAATGATTATTACTTTATTATGACAATTGTGTTTGTATGACCCATTTATCCTCTTCATGCCAAATTGTTCTATCGCAATCATTTCTACAACTCTATTTTAAGAACGATCCTTTAAATCAAGGGATTTAATCTTCTTCATCTCTAAGATGTTTTTATTTTGTGAGTTGGTGAAATATTTTGTAGGGTTGGATTATTAAAGTATTGAGTGTTTACCTATGCTGACCTAGTTATGTACGTCGTCGTCGTCGTCTCGTCATCAACAGATGACGCTGACCTAGTTGTGTAAATGATCATCAGATGACGCTGACCTAGTTGTGTAATTCATCAATGAAGATGACATCCATGGCTTCTGTTTGGATTAAAATAACTCATGAATGTATTGGTCCATAAATATCAAAACTATTCAAGTCAAGTAAAACATTGATCAAGATTTGTGCTGACCTAAAGTAAATTCCTAGGAAATATAAAGGTCTGAGCAAAATTAGGGGCCATTTTGTATCAGTGTTATTTTAATGACACAAGCAAATTTTGTGACAGCAGTTATTACCATGAGTACGTTTAAAATGTGTCTTTAAATCACGAGCATGAGGAATGGACTCTCTCAGTACAAGAATTAAAACTTCAATTGTATACAAGACTGTAAACTTCAATAGTTCCATTATGTACAGAAATAATTAGACTCTGTATTCTGTAGAGTCCACACAGAAATATGAGCTAGACAATATATTTGGCATGAGTTTCAAACCGTCTACACATAAATAAACCTGCGAGGAAATCAAAGAATTACTTTTGAGTATGGACGTTGTAATATTGTAATTAGAATCATCGATGTGGTAGAAAAAACAAAATATTAGTTACCAGCGACTAAAGTCACTATTCATTTACTTCTATGTTGATATAAATTAACAACAAATAAATCTAGTCTTAACTCTTGTGTTAGACTCTCCTTCATTCATAATAGACTATCAGTACACCGCTACTGGAACCGTGTATAGATAGATTAGTAGATAATTGTCTTCCCCTCTATTAGACAGGTGTATAGATAGCACCCAATGACTGGATGAGATAGTTTGATATGGTCAGCGATCGATACTTGGGCAGCTGTCAAAAGCTGGAACAATATAAAGTGATTTTTTTAAACCACCCAGATTTGATTCAAAACATTCGCCAATCTGCCGTTTAGAACAATTCTTTATTTTGCTTTCAAATGAAAGAAATTTCTTTTCATTATTTTTTCCAATAATCTACAATCTTTTATTATTTTCTTGAAATAAATTTTGGTGAAATGTTTGATTTCTGTAATGTTCACTTTTATGTTAGACAGGTACAGAGAGAAGCGCTGAGACAAAGCAGGCAAATGTCTAGATTACTTGGCCTACTTGTAGATTTTGATTGGATGGTTTGAATTATGTTAATGAAAGTGTTTGTCTGGACGAATGATTTAAATTATAATATATTCATTGATCAGCATTTTTTTTTAAATTAATTCCCTTTAATTAACTTGTCTTAAAACAAATAAACTTTTTTCTAGGCAACCTTCACCTTGAGTTTCATTTCATGTTGTTTGTTTACCTCAAGTTTATTTTCTTCAAATAAACATCAATAATATGTTTGATTTATTACAGATAAATAAAATGTTTATTAAGGTGAATAAAATATTTTAATAAAGTTAAATAGTATGTTTGTTTAAATTGACAAAAATAAAAACTGGTTTAAATGTAACAAGTTTATACCAATAAATACGAAAATATTTGATTAACCGGACTTGAATAAAAAAAGTTTATTTTTATGGAATTACACAGGAAGCATCTAAATGATAAAATATTTTGTTTAAATGAACGAGACTATTGTTTAGTCAGATGAATGAAGTACAAATAGAGCTTCTAGATGATATAAATTCATCCTTTTAAATAAACACCCATGAATTTGTCTTAATGTTTAGCTTATTTACAATATATCTGTATCTACTGTAGGACACTGAGTTAATCTGTATCTACTGTAGGTCACTGAGTTAATCTGTGTCTACTGTAGGTCACTGAGTTAATCTGTGTCTACTGTAGGTCACTGAGTTAATCTGTGTCTACTGTAGGTCACTGAGTTAATCTGTGTCTAC
>JAGDYQ010000426.1:11657-41993 GCA_021962125.1 Bulinus truncatus | reverse complement strand
GTGTTGATTGGTGGTGTTGATTGGCGGTGTTTATAGGCGGTGTTGATTGGTGGTGTTGATTGGTGGTGTTGATTGGTGGTGTTGATTGGTGGTGTTGATAGGTGGTGTTGATTTGTGGTGTTGATTGGTATTGATAAGTGGTGTTGATAAATGAATAAATGTATAGATATGATAGTCAATAAGTCACACAGTAATGAATGTAGAGTGAATGTAATGACTTAATGTCATAATGAGTTGTTCGGCTGTTTTACATCACATGGTGCCACAGATGTCTGACAGAATTGTTTACATGTCCGTCATCATATCGACTATTCAGATTTATGACACAATCACAACAGACCTACCAGCAGACACACCCCACCAGCAGACACACCCCACCAGCAGATTTTTAAACAGGTAGACCGCTTGACGGCAAGCCTCTTAATCAGATGTTCTCAAATGTTACCACCGAAGACCCCAGTGTTAAAACATCCCCAGTGCAACTTAATGTACGTTACCATTCATAGAACTCAACTTGGTTTTGACTGACTGGTACACATGTGTGTTTGGAAGTCTCGGTTTGTCCCTTCTATTATCCTGGATAGTTTGAAAGTCTCTGTTTGTGCCATACTGCCATCTATTATCCTGGATAGTTTGAAAGTCTCTGTTGGTGCCATACTGCCATCTATTATCCTGGATAGTTTGAAAGTCTCTGTTGGTGCCATACTGCCATCTATTATCCTGGATAGTTTGAAAGTCTCTGTTTGTGCCATACTGCTATCTATTATCCTGGATAGTTTGAAAGTCTCTGTTTGTGCCATACTGCCATCTATTATCCTGGATAGTTTGAAAGTCTCTGTTTGTGCCATACTGCCATCTATTATCCTGGATAGTTTGAAAGTCTCTGTTTGTGCCATACTGCCATCTATTATCCTGGATAGTTTGAAAGTCTCTGTTTGTGCCATACTGCCATCTATAATCCTGGATAGTTTGAAAGTCTCTGTTGGTGCCATCTATTACCCTGGATACATATAGTTCGAGATCCACGACTCGGTAGATCTGAATGATAGATGTCAAGACGTGTATATAAACAGTTTACGCTAGACTTGTACAGAATGCATGCACCACATTAAATTTTATCAAAATCTCGCAATGTTTCTGGGCCCCACGGTGTGTCCAGTGACAGATGAGGATTAAATGTGATGCAGACACACCGACACACACACACACACACACACCAACACTGGCAGTACTGTGTTGAAAACTTGTCGAGTGACATGTTTTAAGTTTAATCAACCCTACTATAGATATATCTATAAACTCTACTATAGATATATCTATAAACTCTACTATAGATATATCTATAAACTCTACTATAGATATATCTATAAACTCTACTATAGATATATCTATAAACTCTACTATAGATATATCTATAAACTAATGGCAACACGTCAACCTGGGAGGCTCCAAACAGTTGGGGCTTCGGTAGGGCGCCGATGAATATCAAGATCTTTTAGACCCAACCCCTCCCCTTTTTCCGTTTTCACCCCTCACAGAAACACGACGGAAAAAGAGTTCTGAATGTAAGCGGGTGGAACTAGTGTAATCATGGAACTAGTGTAATCATGTCATCATTGAACTCAACAAAATAGAACAGACTATTTAGTTGTTTCATGAAGTGATACAAAATAGAACATACTATTTAGTTGTTTCATGAAGTGATACAAAATAGAACAGACTATTTAGTTGTTTCATGAAGTGATACAAAATAGAACATACTATTTAGTTGTTTCATGAAGTGATACAAAATAGAACAGACTATTTAGTTGTTTCATGAAGTGATACAAAATAGAACAGACTATTTAGTTGTTTCATGAAGTGATACAAAATAGAACAGACTATTTTGTTGTTTCATGAAGTGATACAAAATAGAACAGACTATTTTGTTGTTTCATGAAGTGATACAAAATAGAACAGACTATTTAGTTGTTTCATGAAGTGAAACAAAATACTGCTAGCAGTTTACATCTTTATCAATACTGACTTTTTAGAGCATTTTCGAAAAAAAAATGCTCTATTGTCCCCGTTTTGTCTGTCATCACCCTAGATCTCAACAACCATAAGTCCTAGACCCATGATGTATATATCATTTTGTAGGTCTTGGCCTGCCATGTGTGCAGCAAAAGTTCGTTTCGCGATCTGGCCTCTGAGGGCCGTAATAGGGGGCTTATAAAGTTCCGCTTTTTACTATATAAGCTATATTAATAAAGGAGCGCCCTATATCTCAGCAACTATAAGTCCTAGACCCATGATGTATATATCATTTTGTAGGTCTTGGCCTGCCATGTGTACATCAAAAGTTCATTTCGCGATAGGACCTCTGAGGGCCGGGCTTCAGGGCTCCTAAGGGGCTTATAAATTATATATACACCTTGTACGTTCAATAACCCATTCATTTGGTGCGAAATACTGCAGCACGTAGTTTCACCAAGATTTATTAAGAAACTCATCAAATGAAATAGTAAGCTTGTGTTCTGAGTTTAATTGAAAGTATCAGAGCTATGCAACAATTGACGGAGTTTTCGGACGATTAAATGACTATAATTTCGAATGTTTTCAATTATGAGTCCTATTTCAGTAACCACAAACCACTTGTAGTTAGATTTAAGAGACAATATTTTTTTTTCAAATATAAAGAAACGTCTTTATAATTTTTTTTTTACAGATATATGCATTACACAATTGAATTTATAAACATTTCCAAAATTTACAAATATTTACTGAAAGCTAACAAACGTACTGATACATAACACGAAAATGCGCTAACACGTCCTGTGTCCAGAATGGAACAGGCTTAATTGCTTGTTTTTCCTTTGTGTGTTAATGAAATGTGTCTGCTTCCTGTTGTCATTCAAATTAGTCTTCATTCAGTAGTTGTCTGTGTGTGTGTATGTGTGTCTATGCTTTGATAAATTAATTTAGATACATACATAATTTAATTTTTTTCCACAATAAGTTTCTTGTATAGGCATATACGCATTTGTTTATGTTAATTTGTGTGTGCTATCTTTGTTTCGGGAGTGTAATGAACTTGTGTATTTACTGAAGATGTTACTTGGTGAAATCATACAATGTTATTAAAATATTAATATTCAATCTGACCATCTTAATGCACGTTCTATTTATTCTCTAATGTACTCTCTCTCTCTCTCTCTCTCTTCTGTACACTGACCCCGTGAACTCATTGGTAGATCATTACACCGGCGTCCAACTATTGTTTATCCCGTGGTCGGGCAGTGAATGATCACTGCAATGATTCAGTTATTTCATGTTCCATTTATCTACATCCCTAGGGACATCGCGGATACATGGGACGAGGCATTTACCGCCGATGCTTCCACTCCCTGACCCCTGGGCCAGGCTAATGAAAGATTTTCACTCTATAAAACACAGCCCGCGATAGCTAATGAGGTTGTATGTTTAGATAGTGAGTTAAACTGTACAACCCATACTCAGTGAGTTAAACTGTACAACCCATACTCAGTGAGTTAAACTGTACAGCATAGACTCAGTGAGTTAAACTGTACAACCCATACTCAGTGAGTTAAACTGTACAACCATACTCAGTGAGTTAAACTGTACAGCCTAGACTCAATGAGTTAAACTTACAACCCATACTCAGTGAGTTAAACTGTACAACCTAGACTCAGTGAGTTAAACTGTACAACCCATACTCAGTGAGTTAAACTGTACAACCCATACTCAGTGAGTTAAACTGTACAACCCATACTCAGTGAGTTAAACTGTACAACCTAGACTCAGTGAGTTAAACTGTACAACCCATACTCAGTGAGTTAAACTGTACAACCTAGACTCAGTGAGTTAAACTGTGCAGCCTAGACTCAGTGAGTTAAACTGTACAACCCATACTCAGTGAGTTAAACTGTACAGCCCATACTCAGTGAGTTAAACTGTACAACCCATACTCAGTGAGTTAACTGTACAACCTAGACTCAGTGAGTTAAGCTGTACAGCCTAGACTCAGTGAGTTAAACTGTACAGCCTAGACTCAGTGAGTTAAACTGTACAGCCTAGACTCAGTGAGTTAAACTGTAAGCCTAGACTCAGTGAGTTAACTGTACAGCCTAGACTCAGTGAGTTAACTGTACAGCCTAGACTCAGTGAGTTAAACTGTACAGTCTAGACTCAGTGAGTTAAACTGTACAGCCTAGACTCAGTTAAACTGTACAGCCTAGACTCAGTGAGTTAAACTGTCCAGCCTATGACTACATACAATGTTTCAAATATTTCAAAAAATGTCAGATGTTTTTGTGTTTTAGTTGTCATAATTACGTGACAAACAAAGTATTAGTGACAAATGTTTTACTGTTTACTAGTAGACTTTACAGGGCGGGTGGAGTGAAGATAACTAAATTATTCCCAGTGACAACTTTACAACAATAACACATTTTAATTTACCAATCATCAATTTCAGTATTGATTTCTACCAATCGATTAAAGTCTCATACACTGCGCACTTCACAGCCTGCCTATAAATCATTTACAGTTTTCATTTCAGATGTTGCCAGTTTCATGTGCACAATTCCACACACACACACACACACACACACACATGTATTTGTGTTTAATAATAATGTTTATTGTGTATGTTGGTCTCACAAATCTCACCCTGGTGCACTGTGGGAAATCTATCATCCAGACACAGAGATGAAGAAATCACTCACAATCTTCTAGCAATCATACATTCACTGATATAATTCACAATCTTTCTTCCAGCAATCATACATTCACTGATATAATTCACAATGTTTATTTCGACAAAAGACATTTCAATTACATGAGCCAACCTTTAATAACATCCAATGAAAATAATTTTGTCTCGCTGACAATTTCACATCGACTCCCACGATAAACATAGGTTGATGGTAGTTGGTAGATGGAAGATGGTAGTTGGTAGATGGAAGATGGTAGATGGAAGATGGTAGTTGGTAGATGGAAGATGGTAGTTGGTAGATGGAAGATGGTAGTTGGTAGATGGAAGATGGTAGTTGGTAGATGGAAAATGGTAGATGGAAGATGGTAGTTGGTAGATGGAAGATGGTAGATGGAAGATGGAAGATGGTAGTTGGTAGATGGAAGATGGAAGATGGTAGTTGGTAGATGGAA
Source organism: Bulinus truncatus (assembly GCA_021962125.1). NCBI lineage: Eukaryota > Metazoa > Mollusca > Gastropoda > Planorbidae > Bulinus > Bulinus truncatus. The sequence continues at coordinate 36,824 of JAGDYQ010000426.1, read as the reverse complement.
GATGGTAGATGGAAGATGGTAGATGGAAGATGGTAGTTGGTAGATGGAAGATGGTAGTTGGTAGATGGAAGATGGTAGATGGTAGTTGGTAGATGGAAGATGGTAGATGGTAGATGGAAGATCATTTCGATTCCAGCAATATCTCACAAACAATCAAATTGTCATCATAAGTTTCTCTGATGCTTAAATCAATATCATTCTTTTTTTTGTTACAGGACCGGCGCCCGGATCTGGTAGGCTCTCACGGAGGGTTCGGGCATCTAGTCAGCGCTGGTTCCGGATCTTTCTCCACGGCCCCACGGCTTAGTCACACGCCCGGGGGTGCCACCGACTTCCAGCCCCCGTACTTCCCGCCACCTTACCAGCCACAGCAGGACTTTCACCACCATCAGGTGGACCCCTACAGTCACGTGAACCCCTTCCAGCAGGCACCGCAGCACTACAACCAGCTCCACCCATCCGACAGAAATGTGCTGGCGCGACGGGATGACCCACTTAACATGCACCCGGGACTCGGGGGCTACGACACACGTCGGCCGGACTATATGACGGGCCTAAGAAGGCCTGAGGTACTCCATCACCCCTCACATCACGGCCTAGGCCTGGATCAAGATCCATCTTTGCTCAACCTTCACTCCAACCCGTTAGCAGGACTTGAAGATGCCAACCAGGTAAGTCAAGCTACAACTGCCCAGTGTATACCCACTGTTTAATAACTATTGTATATAATGTACTAACATCAACTGAGAGAACAAACGGTTTTATACCAGTCTACTTAGGTATCACATCTATATTATGGTCAAACTGTGGGGTTTAGTCAACCAGTCATCAGACACTAAACAGCTCCACAACTTACAAGTCAAACACACATCCCATAGATTTCTCACTCCATTTTGGTCAATTAGGGTGGACCAAATTCAAAGTATCTACTGTGGTTAGGTCCAACTATATAGGGTTCCAGTTGGGTCAAATTATGCAGGGCGACAGTGAGGTTCAACTGTGTAGGGCGCCAGTGAGGTCCAACTGTGTAGGGCGCCAGTAAGGTCCAATTCTGTAGGGCGCCAGTGAGGTCCAACTGTGAGGTCCAACTGTGTAGGGCGCCAGTGAGGTCCAACTCTGTAGTGCGCCAGTGAGTTCCAACTGTGTAGGGCGACAGTGAGGTCCAACTGTGAGGTCCAACTGTGTAGGGCGCCAGTGAGGTCCAACTGTGTAGGGCGACAGTGAGGTCCCACTGTGAGGTCTAACTGTGTAGGGCGCCAGTGAGGTCCAACTCTGTAGGGCGCCAGTGAGGTCCAACTGTGAGGTCCAACTGTGTAGGGCGCCAGTGAGGTCCAACTGTGAGGTCCAACTGTGTAGGGCGACAGTGAGGTCCAACTGTGTAGGGCGCCAGTGAGATCCAACTGTAAGATCCAACTGTGTAGGGTGACAGTGAGGTCCAACTGTGTTGGGCGACAGTGAGGTCCAACTGTGTAGGGCGCCAGTGAGGTCCAACTGTATAGGGCGACAGTGAGGTCCAACTGTGTAGGGCGACAGTGAGGTCCAACTTGTAGGGCGACAGTGAGGTCTAACTGTGTAGGGCGACAGTGAGGTCCAACTGTGTAGGGCGCCAGTGAGGTCCAACTGTGTAGAGCGACAGTGAGGTCCAACTGTGTAGGGCAACAGTGAGGTCCAACTGTGTAGGGCGACAGTGAGGTCCAACTGTGTAGTCGACAGTGAGGTCCAACTGTGTAGGGCGACAGTGAGGTCCAATTGTGTAGGGCGCCAGTGAGGTCCAACTGTGAGGTCCAACTCTGTAGGGCGCCAGTGAGGTCCAACTGTGTAGGGCGACAGTGAGGTCCAACTGTGAGGTCCAACTATGTAGGGTGACAGTGAGGTCCAACAGTGAGGTCCAACTGTGTAGGGCGACAGTGAGGTCCAACTGTGTAGGGCGCCAGTGAGGTCCAACTGTGAGGTCCAACTGTGTAGGGCGACAGTGAGGTCCAACTGTGTAGGGCGACAGTGAGGTCCAACTGTGTAGGACGACAGTGAGGTCCAACTGTGTAGGGCGACAGTGAGGTCCAACTGTGTAGGGCGACAGTGAGGTCCAATTGTGTAGGGCGCCAGTGAGGTCCAACTCTGTAGGGCGACAGTGAGGTCCAACTGTGTAGGGAGGGCGCCAGTGAGGTCCAACTGTGTAGGGCGACAGTGAGGTCCAACTGTGAGGTCCAACTATGTAGGGTGACAGTGAGGTCCAACAGTGAGGTCCAACTGTGTAGGGCGACAGTGAGGTCCAACTGTGTAGGGCGCCAGTGAGGTCCAACTGTGAGGTCCAACTGTGTAGGGCGACAGTGAGGTCCAACTGTGTAGGGCGACAGTGAGGTCCAACTGTGTAGGACGACAGTGAGGTCCAACTGTGTAGGGCGACAGTGAGGTCCAACTGTGTAGGGCGACAGTGAGGTCCAACTTGTAGGGCGACAGTGAGGTCCAACTGTGTAGGGTGACAGTGAGGTCCAACTGTGTAGGGCAACAGTGAGGTCCAACTGTGTAGGGAGGGCGCCAGTGAGGTCCAACTGTGTAGGGCGCCAGTGAGGTCCAACTGTGAGGTCCAACTGTGTAGGGCGCCAGTGATGTCCAACTGTGAGGTCCAACTGTGTAGGGCGACAGTGAGGTCCAACTGTGTAGGGCGACAGTGAGGTCCAACTGTGTAGGGCGCCAGTGAGGTCCAACTGTGTAGTGCGCCAGTGAGGTCAAACTGTGTAGGGCGACAGTGAGGTCCAATTGTGTAGGGCGACAGTGAGGTCTAACTGTGTAGGGAGGTCGCCAGTGAGGTCCAACTGTGAGGTCCAACTGTGTAGGGCGACAGTGAGGTCCAACTCTGTAGTGCGCCACTGAGGTCCAACTGTGTAGGGCGCCAGTGAGGTCCAACTGTGTAGTGCGACAGTGAGGTCCAACTGTGAGGTCCAATTGTGTAGGGCGACAGTGAGGTCCAACTGTGTAGGGCGCCAGTGAAGTCCAACTGTGTAGGGCGCCAGTGAGGTCCAACTGTGTAGGGCGACAGTGAGGTCCAACTGTGAGGTCCAACTGTGTAGGGCGCCAGTGAGGTCCAACTGTGTAGTGCGCCAGTGAGGTCCAACTGTGTAGGGCGCCAGTGAGGTTCAATTGTGAGGTCCAAGTGTGTAGGGCGCCAGTGAGGTCCAACAGTGTAGGGCGCCAGTGAGGTCCAAGTGTGTAGGGCGCCAGTGAGGTATTATAGATCTCATCGGTCCACTGGCTGCCAGGGCCGAAAGTAATACAACCCTACATTCTGCTAGGAGCGATGGGTGGCCAGATTGTGTATAATCCTCAAATGTCGACAGGAAGGGTTCGAACCTATGTGGGGACTAGTGAAATCTTTTCCAGGTCCTGGTGAAAGTTGTTTGAAATTATCTTCCATGTTGTTTTCATTGGATGCCTGGCTTGGGTTGGGGATGTACAGGCGGCTGGGATTTGTTCTAGCCACAGAATTCCATAATATAACGTGTTTCAGAAATGTTTATGACATTTTCCGATACTTCACTTACACCTAATATATCAAACATCTATGTGCTATTTACTTCCAGCAAAACATCTGTCATTTGAACAACACACACACACCTAGTCTGCAGTGCGCCGACTGCCTTCATTAATTCTATAATATTTGTCAATACCCGAGCACACATCGCAGTGTAGGGTGGGGGGAAAAAGGGATGCTTTCGTTCACACCTGCTCAGCAGTCTCTCTCACCTTGTCCGTGTAGCCATGAATCAATGAACTGAGGACATCGCCACACCGCCACATGAAACACCTTCACAATTTCACGGTCGCTTTTAAATACTAATAATAATAAAAAAATCTCTCTCCTCGTTCCATAACGACCAACAACAGAAACTGAAGCACTCAATTCCGTACATTATAAAGTTGGCAGTGTTCGCCATTGTAGGGTAAACCACTCCCTCGCCCGTCCCCGCTCGCCTCTTTTATAAATAATCTTCTGAATGAATTCCCGTACAAATTGCGGGCCCTGAATGGCCCCGTGCAGTTTTTCATCGCCGTCCACAAGATTGTGTTTTGTTTTGGGGTCGACAGGCACAACCGACTCTCTGGCGAGTCTATTCTGTTGACTTAACTAAACCGATTCATAATGATATTATAGTTGAGTTCCCAAAGTGTACACTGAGCGATTGGCCCTTCTGTTGGTACATGACTGGGGATCATACACGGAGGTGCGGCAAACATTATGGCGTTACATGACGGGATCATACACGGAAGTGCGGCAAACATTATGGCGTTACATGACGGGATCATACACGGAGGTGCGGCAAACATTATGGCGTTATATGACGGGATCATACACGGAGGTGCGGCAAACATTATGGCACTGTATGACGGGATCATACACGGAGGTGCGGCAAACATTATGGCGTTACATGACGGGATCATACACGGAGGTGCGGCAAACATTATGGCGTTACATGACGGGATCATACACGGAGGTGCGGCGAAAATTATGGCGTTACATGACGGGATCATACACGGAGGTGCGGCAAACATTATGGCGCTGTATGACGGGATCATACACGGAGGTGCGGCAAACATTATGGCGTTACATGACGGGATCATACAGGGAGGTGCGGCAAACATTATGGCGTTACATGACGGGATCATACACGGAGGTGCGGCAAGCATTATGGCGTTACATGACGGGATCATACACGGAGGTGCGGCAAACATTATGGCGTTACATGACGGGATCATACACGGAGGTGCGGCAAACATTATGGCGTTACATGACGGGATCATACACGGAGGTGCGGCAAACATTATGGCGCTGTATGACGGGATCATACACGGAGGTGCGGCAAACATTATGGCGTTACATGACGGGATCATACACGGAGGTGCGGCAAACATTATGGCGTTACATGGCGGGATCATACACGGAAATGCGGCAAACATTATGGCGTTACATGACGGGATCATACACGGAGGTGCGGCAAACATTATGTCGTTACATGACGGGATCATACACGGAGGTGCGGCAAACATTATGGCGTTACCCACAGATTTGTTACGGAGGTGTTTTTTTTATTTCTGTTTTGCAAATTTTTTGTGACATGGAATAAGTTGGAAAGTGAATGACACCTATGACACTAAACATTCCATCTTGACATTTGACAAACTCCATTGAAAATTGTCACTTCGACTTTCATTATCTAAATAAGTTACACGTAGGCCTGGGGGAATGTGGCAGCAGCCGTTATTTTGCTCCGTGGCCCATGAAACTAAAGGGGTGGGGGGGGGGGCTAAAGTCCAGCACGACCCAGGTACATATATGGTCGCATTTTATACATACTAGTACTGTATTATTGTATCAATGTAAAAATACAGTTTGATAGAATTAAAAATTAAAATACTCACATGTTAGTAAAATAGCATACTATTATCCACCACACATTAGATATAATACATAATCTGTAGTATCCACCACACATTAGATATAATACATAATCTGTAGTATCCACCACACATTAGATATAATACATAATCTGTAGTATCCACATTAGATATAATACATAATCTGTAGTATCCACATTAGATATAATACATAATCTGTAGTATCCACATTAGATATAATACATAATCTGTAGTATCCACATTAGATATAATACATAATCTGTAGTATCCACATTAGATATAATACATAATCTGTAGTATCCACCACACATTAGATATAATACATAATCTGTAGTATCCACCACACATTAGATATAATACATAATCTGTAGTATCCACCACACATTAGATATAATACATAATCTGTAGTATCCACCACACATTAGATATAATACATAATCTGTAGTATCCACAGCTGTTTAGTCGTACCGATGACTGGGCGGTCTTTCGTTGTCCTACTAAATGAAATAATGTCAATTAATGAACTCAATATCTATAAAGAGACGTAGTTGACCAACATGGATTTACAATTTTACAATGAAATAAGAAAAAAACGTTTCGTATACATTTATCACAACAGTATGAAGTACAGTGTGAGGTGGTTCAATTGAAATTTGACTTCAGTTTCAACCAATATAAGTATCTGTACCACCACCACCACCACCATTGATTGTTACATTGAGTGGGGCATACATTCTTTTTACTGAGTTGATGTCACTCGGCTAGTTATAGTCACACCGTCAGTTATAGTCACACCGTCAGTTATAAGTCACTCCGTCAGTTATAGTCACACCGACAGTTATAGTCACACTGTCAGTTATTGTCACAGTCAGTTATTGTCACACTGTCAGTTATTGTCACACCGTCAGTTATTGTCACACCGTCAGTTATAGTCACACCGTCAGTTATAGTCACACCGTCAGTTATTGCCACACCGTTAGTTATTGCCACACTGATGCAGACTATGTGACACACATGGAAGGAGTTGGAGAACAAGAAACAATAATGGAATGTTACAAGCTTCTGTTGATGTTTTCAGAAAGTCAAAGTTTGTTACAAGTGAGTCCATATGTATGTGATGCTACAAGTTTCTATTGAAATTTTCCCTGTAAAAGTTAGTTACTTGTGTACAGTAACTTGTACAATTTACAAGTAAAGTATACACAATGTTGGCAGGAAGAACATGAGAGCAAGGTAAAATTAGGAAGTACGGGGTTGGGGGGAGTTGGTGGGGGGAGTGGTACACAGTGACTAAACAAAGAAGTGCAAGGAATTGGGGTGGGGAGTCTAACGTTTGAAGTTGTCCAGCCTGTAATGTAGTGACACCACCTGTCACACCGGCCATGATGGATGACAGAATAAGTCACGTGGTCCACGAGGTCTGACGACCAGGTCTCTACATTCAATGGTTCGTATGAATTATGGAGTTAAGTTGTTGGTGCAACTAATGGGGTGGCATCGGGGGAAAAAAACATCGTTTCATAGAATGTACATTACGTCTCTACAATACACATAGAATTGTATTGGTGGAGTTGACAACACGATAGACTCACTTGTAGTTCACTACAATACACATAGAATTGTATTGGTGGAGTTGACAACACGATAGACTCACTTGTAGTTCACTACAATACACATAGAATTGTATTGGTGGAGTTGACAACACGATAGACTCACTTGTAGTTCACTACAAAACACATAGAATTGTACTGGTGGAGTTGACAACACGATAGACTCACTTGTAGTTCACTACAAAACATCGAGACAATGAGTGGTGTTGTAGTGAGGCAATGAGTGGTGTTGTAGTGAGGCAATGAGTGGTGTTGTAGTGAGACATTGAGTGGTGTTGTAGTGAGACATTGAGTGGTGTTGTAGTGAGGCAATGAGTGGTGTTGTAGTGAGACATTGAGTGGTGTTGTAGTAAGGCAATAAGTGGTGTTGTAGTGAGGCAATGAGTGGTGTTGTAGTGAGACATTGAGTGGTGTTGTAGTGAGGCAATGAGTGGTGTTGTAGTGAGGCAATGAGTGGTGTTGTAGTGAGACATTGAGTGGTGTTGTAGTGAGGCAATAAGTGGTGTTGTAGTAAGGCGATGAGTGGTGTTGTAGTGAGACATTGAGTGGTGTTGTAGTGAGACAATGAGTGGTGTTGTGGTGAGACAATGAGTGGTGTTGTAGTGAGACATTGAGTGGTGTTGTAGTGAGACATTGAGTGGTGTTGTAGTGAGGCAATGAGTGGTGTTGTAGTGAGGCAATGAGTGGTGTTGTAGTGAGACATTGAGTGGTGTTGTAGTGAGGCAATAAGTGGTGTTGTAGTAAGGCGATGAGTGGTGTTGTAGTGAGACATTGAGTGGTGTTGTAGTGAGACAATGAGTGGTGTTGTGGTGAGACAATGAGTGGTGTTGTAGTGAGACATTGAGTGGTGTTGTAGTGAGACATTGAGTGGTGTTGTAGTGAGGCAATGAGTGGTGTTGTAGTGAGGCAATGAGTGGTGTTGTAGTGAGGCAATGAGTGGTGTTGTAGTGAAAATGTGTAAACTAAAATATAATTACAACCATTATGTATACAGATAATTTAAGACATTATGTAAAATAACCATAAGTGACCACATCACTCAGGATGACCACTCACTAAGGATGACCACTTCACTAAGGATGACCACTCACTCAGGATGACCACATGCCCGTCTACCAGGCTCGTGTCGGCGCCACTGAAATATTGTATCGTCATGTGATAGCCCAGAACTCAAACGTCTGGCAACGAAAAATTTCTTCCTCCGGTCAAATAAACAAAAACAAAAAGGTATCCTTGGATCACTTCCTGGTCTACCGCAGGCAGCACTGTGGCCACTCCCTCCCACTGTGATGAGCTCACGACAGTAACACTCGAAGTTTGAACAGAGTCGCCCAGAGCTCATTGTGTGCAGCGTCTTGTTTGTGAAAATAAACCCAGGGGACTGCACCGATGCACCAACTCGTTTGATGATGCCCTCCTAATGGCTTCATGTGTTTGTCTGTTTAACGGAAGTCTCTATATGGGTCAGTTGTTCCTGTCTGGAATATTAAGCAAATATTTGCTTTTTGTTAAAAACGATCTGCAAGAATTTTTAAAACTGGCCATGGGCTTCTACTTTAATCGCCAATATTATGGCACGCTTTTCTTCCTTATTGAACTGTTTATTTCAATATTATGGCACGCTTTTCTTCCTTATTAAACTGTTTATTTCAATATTATGGCACGCTTTTCTTCCTTATTAAACTGTTTATTTCAATATTATGGCACGCTTTTCTTCCTTATTAAACTGTTCATTTCAATATTATGGCACGCTTTTCTTCCTTATTAAACTGTTCATTTCAATATTATGGCACGCTTTTCTTCCTTATTAAACTGTTCATTTCAATATTATGGCACGCTTTTCTTCCTTATTAAACTGTTCATTTCAATATTATGGCACGCTTTTCTTCCTTATTAAACTGTTCATTTCAATATTATGGCACGCTTTTCTTCCTTATTAAACTGTTTATTTCAAAAGAAACAAAACAGTATTGTGTAAGAGAACATTCAGCTACACGTTTTGTTTATTGAACTCTATCAAGTGACTAGTGGACTAACTGCCCTGGTACAGTCATATTGATTGCATTGTGTGTCGTTATCTCGGGCTCACTCGTCTGTCACTGACAGTCTTGGCCAGTGGACATCTGCCTCGATGGGAGCAGGATTAAACATTGACTACTGTCTGTTGCTGTATGCGAGTTGGTTTAGTCAGTCTCTCTCTCTTTCTGTATGAGTGTGTGTGTGTGTGTGTGTGTCTGTCAGTTAAGAGATCGTCAAAACCAATGGTTGCCTTTGCAGATTGCAGCTGGTTCAACCACCTCATGCGTATAAGGGTGCCCCGTAAGGAGGCTGTATTGTCACATACCTGTATAAACTAACAATTTAACTGTACATCTAGGCTAGGATATTCACCCGGAGCTGTCTCTCCCGCATAGGGCTACCTCTGGTCATAACCCCTCCCTCCCAAAACAACAACACACACACTCACAGACACAAACCACAAATGTAAATGTTTTTGTTTGGTATCACAATAACCTTTAGACTAGAACTTTAAATAAATCCATGCTATAGTATTGACACTAATTACAATGCTACATGACGACTGCTTAAGTGGACAAATCATGTAATATATCGTTACGTGGGTAGCTTCATTAGTCTGCTCTGCTGATGGTAGTGGGTAGCTTCATTGGTCTGCTCTGCTGATGGTAGTGGGTAGCTTCATTGGTCTGCTCTGCTGATGGTAGTGGGTAGCTTCATTAATCTGCTCTGCTGAAGGTAGTGGGTAGCTTCATTAGTCTGCTCTGCTGATGGTAGTGGGTAGCTTCATTGGTCTGCTCTGCTGATGGTAGTGGGTAGCTTCATTAATCTGCTCTGCTGAAGGTAGTGGGTAGCTTCATTAGTCTGCTCTGCTGATGGTAGTGGGTAGCTTCATTAGTCTGCTCTGCTGAAGGTAGTGGGTAGCTTCATTAGTCTGCTCTGCTGATGGTAGTGGGTAGCTTCATTAGTCTGCTCTGCTGATGGTAGTGGGTAGCTTCATTAGTCTGCTCTGCTGAAGGTAGTGGGTAGCTTCATTAGTCTGCTCTGCTGATGGTAGTGGGTAGCTTCATTAGTCTGCTCTGCTGATGGTAGTGGGTAGCTTCATTAGTCTGCTCTGCTGAAGGTAGTGGGTAGCTTCATTAGTCTGCTCTGCTGATGGTAGTGGGTAGCTTCATTGGTCTGCTCTGCTGATGGTAGTGGGTAGCTTCATTAATCTGCTCTGCTGAAGGTAGTGGGTAGCTTCATTAGTCTGCTCTGCTGATGGTAGTGGGTAGCTTCATTAGTCTGCTCTGCTGATGGTAGTGGGTAGCTTCATTAGTCTGCTCTGCTGATGGTAGTGGGTAGCTTCATTAGTCTGCTCTGCTGATGGTAGTGGGTAGCTTCATTAGTCTGCTCTGCTGATGGTAGTGGGTAGCTTCATTAGTCTGCTCTGCTGATGGTAGTGGGTAGCTTCATTAGTCTGCTCTGCTGATGGTAGTGGGTAGCTTCATTAGTCTGCTCTGCTGATGGTAGTGGGTAGCTTCATTAGTCTGCTCTGCTGATGGTAGTGGGTAGCTTCATTAGTCTGCTCTGCTGATGGTATTTCTTCTGCCAGTGAGCCGCGGGCTAATTGCTTGCACTATTCTTTATGTATTTATTTTACTTCCAGTTTATTTATTCTAAGGTTTTCGTTCAACAAACACATTATCCTGTGTCTACATCATACGTTACGGTCTGTTTACTTCTGGAGGCTGCCTTACACTACATTCTGCCTTACACAAATGGCCGAGATACAGCCAACTACAGAAATAAAACATAAACTTCGATCTGTCTCACGATAAATATTGACTGGTGCACAACACGAAGGGGTGGGTGGAGTGTGTGGTGGTTATGTCGGTGTGGATTTGTGTGGTGGTTAGGTCGGTGTGGATTCTGTGTGGCGGTTAGGTTGGTGTGGAATGTGTGTTGTGGTTAGGTCGGTGTGGATTCTGTGTGGCGGTTAGGTTGGTGTGGATTCTGTGTGGTGGTTAAGTCACTGTGGATTGTGTGTGGTAGTTAGGTTGGTGTGGAATGTATGTTGTGGTTAGGTCGGTGTGGATTATGTGGGGTATTCACTTATAATCTAAACATTACTGGTTGTTATTATTACATGTATTGGTATGAAACTGGGGGGTATCTCAGTCACGTGATCGCCTATAAATAGGTCATTACATAGACTTGCTATAGAACTGCAAAATGTAAGCTACACGTCTTACAGATTGCTTCAATTAAACAACCTTTGTGTTTGAAAGGTTGGTTCTTTGCCTTTCACCGCCAGCACAGACACCCCCGCATTTCGGAGATCAGACTTTGGTAGTAACGACATGTGCAGGGTCAAGTGTCAGCAATTTAAGGTCGGGGTTCAACAAGGGTGGGGCTGGATGTGTCTATGACGGGCGCTAATCAAGATAACCTTTAAGCACACATCGCCATGTGAAGACTGGCTTTGTAACAGTAGCCGCTTGACCTATTTGTAGTTCTACATCCATCATCTATCTATCTATCTATCTATCTATCTATCTATCTATCTATCTATCTATCTATCTATCTATCTATCTATCTATCTATCTATCTATCTATCTATCTATCTATCTATCTATCTATCTATCTATCTATCTATCTATCTATCTATCTATCTATCTATCTATCTATCTATCTATCTATCTATCTATCTATCTATCTATCTATCTATCTATCTATCTATCTATCTATCTATCTATCTATCTATCTATCTATCTATCTATCTATCTATCTATCTATATGTATATATATATATATATATATATCTGTCTGTCTTGTCTGTCTGTCTTATCTATATATCTATATCTATTTACCTATCTATCTACCTACCTAAATACCTACCTACCTATATATATATATATATATATATATATATATATATATATATATCAATCGTTAGATAAATCCTAATCACTGTCATTTGTATCCCTAGCTTGTAGCGTTAAAGTAAATAATTTAGACCTATTTACAACCTTTGTTCTGTGTAAGATATTATAAAAGAAAGTACTATGAACTGTCACCATTACTTCTCATAACAGTTCGCTGAAACTGTTTGATTTCATAATGATGCCGTATTCTAAGAAGATTTACAAATTACTGCTGACAAGGACAACAATCGCTTCAAAGAGCAATCACAAGAGTTGCAGTTCTTTGACGGGAGGGGACGTAACGCCTGAATAGCTTGGGTTAATCTCGCAGCGCGAGAGAAGTTTTCCTTTAGCGAGCTGCTCCACGGGTGAGAGCGTTAAACAAGGGAGGGATCCTGACACCGACACTGACAGCAGGACACAACGTCACGCTGTCACACTGACAATAGACTGGGAGCTGACACAAACATTTCTTTTTTTTTTTAATATGATGTCGGTCTGTTGGCAAGTCTTTGATGTGTGTTTTATCACCGTCTATATGAATTTCTGGGTTTTAAACATAAGCTTGTTTTATGACTGTGGATAACTCTTATGTTTGTGTATATAGCTGTGTTTTGTGTTTGTAGACATCTGTGTTTTATGTTTGTACATAACTGTGTTCTGTTACACAACTGTGTATTATGTTTGTTTACAAGCGTATCTGATTTGTCTGCAAGTGAAACTGTTTATTTTATTCACACCAGGCTGTAGAACAACATTTTAGAATTGTAGTGTCTGCCTCCATATTTATCACATAGTTTAATATAAAAAAAAAGTTTTATATTTTACTTTCAAATCGAAGTTAATCTTCAAGTTTTGATTACAACCATTCTAACAGTAAATCATCTAATAATTTACTGCCATCTTTTAATGTTTTCTTGGCAGGTTACAAAATTAATAATCCTTCATCTGAATCGTACAAAAAAATCTAACACTAAATATATATGTCAGGGGGTAAAACTCTCACGGTCTTTTGGACCATCAAGTTCTCGGCAAGTCTCGTCTTCACTTTCCTTCCACGTTCTCGGGTTTCAAAAAACTTTTGATCGTGTTCAACATTAGTGGCCAGGAACAATGACTACTGGTGGTGATAATGATAGGACTAACTGTAAGGGAGGGGGGGGGGACTTCGGGGTAGAGGACACACCCATTGGAGGGGAAATAAAAGATCGTCTTTTTTAAATATATAGTTTGAGTAAAGATGAAAAAGATGCCGACCAATTTAGCTCTGGAACAGAAGGAGAGACCACCGTACACAAGGACAGTAATTCATAAAGATGGACATACAATGGTCATACAGTGGTCATACAATGGTCATACAGTGGACATACAATGGTCATACAGTGGTCATACAGTGGTCATACACGTCTTCCAGTAAATCATAATGATAGACATACAGTGGTCAGGCATATCATAATATTGGGCTCATAAAATAGTCATCTCACATAAATGCCAATCTCACATAAATGCCAATCTCACATAAATGCCAATCTCACATAAATGCCAATCTCACATAAATGCCAATCTCACATAAATGCCAATCTCACATAAATGCCATTTAAAATGCGGTGAAAGTCTATCATCAAGTCCGCCCAGCTTTAAGTAGGTACAAGACTTAAATTTGGGAAGTACAGGCGGCTGGGTGTTATGCTGACCACACAACCTCTTTATACTCCGTGGTTACAGTAACAGTTGAATTCACTTCATCTGCTCCGATGGCCTCTTAGGGCTATGGGAACTTAACAACTATGTAACATAGACAAGATTTATCATAGCAGTCAGTTGGTTTTAATTTTTTTTAAATCTGTAAACGACATAATTTTAAAATTGTTCCCAATGGCGCCTCCTCTCCCAGTCGAATAGCACCGGTGTGGAGCTTGCTCCCCTTCCCCCACGCTGGTACACAGGGATGTATACACGTGTAGTGTAATGTAGTGTGGTTGTATCGGTTTGATATCAGAAGTCAGTAATATGACAAATCAAACATCTTCGATCCACTCTGTACTTATTATTTGTCTGTGCTGTGCCCATTGTTATTTGTCTTTTGTTGTATCATTACATTCACTTACTTCAACTTACTCTATTGTAATTTACTTCAACTTACTCTATTGTAACTTACTTCAACTTCCTCTATTGTAACTTACTTCAACTTCCTCTATTGTAACTTACTTCAACTTCCTCTATTGTAATTTACTTCATTTTTTCCCCGCTCTGTCCAACATTTTTATCCTTCCTACGTCACCTTCTTGTGTAATATCCCCTACCCCACCCCCACACCACCCCCCCCATATTTGAGGCCCTGATATGACCTTGTCCTTGCTCTCCAAATATCGTTGACCAAATGATCAGAAAGCTTTTACACTGGCCTGGAACCCGACGGATCTGTCACAGACCATTGTCCGAAGTGAGCCGTGAATAAAAGCATGTCAACGTTGTCCAGACCATCAGCGCTCACACTTCGTCCCCCCCCTCTCATCACCCCCCCTCCCCATTCGGCTGTAGCAGACATAATATGAAACCCGTTCTTTACGTTTTCAAATGTTTGCAACATGTCGCTAATGACCTGCATACAATATAACTCTGAACCAAGGAGAGTGGCTGTGATCTATAATTAGCGAGTGCTTCAACGGGAGATTATAATTACACTTGTTTCATTGTATCTATCCCATCTCTGCCTATTAATCTGTCTTTAACCCTGGAACTGTCTGTACCCATATACGTCAGTATATCTGTAAGTCTGTATATCTATATGTCTGTACATGTACATTTATCTGTATATATATATATATATATATATATATATATATATATATATACTTACATAGACATTCTCGTATATCATAATAACAATATTGTTTTTTATTTGGTAAGAGTTGCTGTACCCTTTAATAAGATTCAATTTCTGTGGGCGAGTTTGTGTGTCCTCAAATATTGTGAATCAATTTTCGACTTCTCCTTATTTACTAAAAAGGCTCAAATTTGGTACACAATTAGATTCTTCGTGACAATACATATTTTAAATAGCTTCGAATCCATGAATTAAAATATTACGAAACGAATGACATTTTAGTCATGTTTAAATGATGTTTATAATCCGAACAGATTCGCTATGAGATTATCATGTCAAAACAATAACAACCAATCCTTGCCCCTGTTCATAAATGCACAAAATAGTAAAGCTGCGTGTAAGTCTTAAATAGAATTACTAAATTAAGTACTTTATATTATAGTGCGCACATGCAATAAAAAGTAAAATGCTTTCGAAACTAAAAAATATTTTAAAAAATTTAGGATTAAAAAACTGTTTAATTTTTGTTTATCTCCCATGTACAATTTATCTCTGGTCGATTTTTTGTCCTTTATTATTATAATACTAGCTGCACCCTGCAAAACCTTTGCATAGAGTTATATCCCCTTAGGCTTGATCGATAAGCTAGGTTATTTTTTGGTTTCGGGCAGATCCGATTACTGTTGCATTAATTCTTTACTTTCGATTTAACGCAGAGCCCAAATCGCTTTTATATATATATATATATATATATATATATATATATTCATCGAAGTTTTCAAAAGTGTCTATTTATTTCTCTTTCTACTGTTTTTCTTCAAAGATCTTAGCCTTGGAAATAAATATTTAGCATTCACATTAAACAAAAAACGATTTGCTTCAACATCAATTGTTAAAATAAACACGTTTCCTTATCAGTAGTTAAAATAAACATGTGGCCTAAACATTCATTGTTAAAATGTTTAAAAATAATAATTGTTGTTAAAATAGACTTGCAAACTTTTGTTAAAATAGACGTGTCATCAGAAATCAATGGAGACCGAGAACTTGTCAATTATGTCCATATGATATACTTTTAAAAATGGCATTTAATTACTGATCATCATTTTTTTTCTTTGCATTATTCTGTGTTTTCTCTTATTCCCCCCCCCCCCCACCCATTTACAAAAAAGTTTCTTTTCAATCTGTGGAAGACCTTTGAGTGAGAGTTATCCTCCCTTCAGAAAATGTTGTGAATTTCCTTGTTAGCCCAAGTGTGCTCTATGATCCCCTTTTGTCGGTCTGAGTTCCTCAGACCTGCGATTATCTTCTATTCTTGACCAGCTTCCCGTTGCCCATTCACTCCATTGTTTCTTGTCCACTGTAAGGCCCACAAAGAGCCCAAAGGATCCAGTAATTAACATCATTAAAGCGGAAGTTTTCATCTCCCCCGAGAGAAGTTCGCGGAAGTGTACGTCACTTTTTTTTTTATTATTTCGCAAACATAAATCCAAGAGATGACACGATGTTCCATATTTTTAAACGACCTATGTACAAACTCATATTTTGTCCTGTCGTGTTCCATGGTTTGATTTAACATAGAAACTGCTCTATTTTATAATATTCCACATTGACCATTGACATTTTCTATCAATGTTTACACAATTATTCTGCGTTTACAATAAACAAAAACAACACTTTTAACCCTCTATTTATAACATTTAAGAAAATGTTGATAATAGGAATAATCTAGTATAATAAATGCAGTCTCGCGTCTGCGTTATATCGAAAGAAGAAATCAAGAATTCAAAATGGCGTCTTGTCGGCGTCGCGATTCGATAAATGTTTTTTTTTTAAATCTACAGTTTTGAATAGTTTCTTCGGTATTTCAACTTGAAACCCAATAGCCAAAATGTGAAATAATTCCATTTAAATGTTTTTTTTTTAATTTTTTTTTATTTCTTCTATTTCTGCATCTTTAACTTGTAATAAAATCTTGAAAAAATCGGATCTGTCCGAAACTAAAAATAATCTAGCCTACTGATCAAACCTAAGGGAATATATGCAAAGGTTTTGCAGGGTACAAGTAGTATAGAAATATTCGTTTACAACAGTTGAAAAATTAATTTTAAAATATTGACGCAATTACGCAATATTTAAAAAAAAATATTTATTTCTATTCTTATTTTTTGACTAAGTAGACACTAATGTAAGTGTGGTGTAAATATATTACTAACCTTTATTTTATGAAATACTATTTCATTCTTAGAAAGTGCAATGGAGTTTAAATTAAATTGTAAAAACTCCAGATGACACATTTTAAATCACCGGATGTCAGAATTTTTTTTTATTTTCGTAACGAAAGTTCCTGACAGAATGCTCATCGTCAACTTGAAATGTACATTTTCCGAAAGCCGCCATGTTTGTTATATTGCGCCATGTTTGTGTTATTGCGCCATGTTTGTGATATTGCGCCATGTTTGTGATGTTGCGCTAGGTGTATCAATATTTATATGCTACACTATTTAACATGAAAATAACCCAAATGGCGACATTTTTAGTCATTATTAAAGGACTTTTCCAGTTGAGATGCGCTTTCTGTATAATGAATATTCTGACAAGCAGTATTTGTGTATTATCAGGGTCTAAACAGTGGGATTATTTTTTCTATCATGTAACATACTGTACTAGCAATACGTCCATCACATAGTGTACTAGTTGTTGATAGCAATACTTCCATCAAGACATAGTGTACTAGATGTTGATAGCAATACTTCCATCACGACATAGTGTACTAGTTGTTGATAGCAATACTTCCATCACGACATAGTGTACTAGTTGTTGATAGCAATACTTCCATCAAGAAATAGTGTACTAGTTGTTGATAGCAATACTTCCATCAAGAAATAGTGTACTAGTTGTTGATAGCAATACTTCCATCACGACATAGTGTACTAGTTATTGATAGCAATACTTCCATCACGACATAGTGTACTAGTTGTTGATAGCAATACTTCCATCACGACTTAGTGTACTAGTTGTTGATAGCAATACTTCTATCACGACATAGTGTACTAGTTGTTGATAGCAATACTTCTATCACGACATAGTGTACTAGTTGTTGACAACTGTGCTATAATGAATCCAGTATTTTTTAATTTGAATATTGAGTGAAAAACCTATTTTCACGTGCCTTTTTATTTCATTTACATTCAGTCATGAAGTCCGCCTTTTTTAATAATGAGTTGTTCCATCGTTCAACTCAAAGTGTCCATTGTCTTTATGACACTCCTTTGTCCGTCTTCTCATTTCACTACAGAATACATTATACTGGTCAGCGTGTTTACATGTATGTGTTAACTGGCCATCGTTTTTCACTGGCCGAAACTGACCCAAGGCTATTTGATAGTATCACTGTCTGAGAGTCATTTCATATTAAAATAACTCACCCCCAACTCCCCTTTGACTTTCTGTGCGTCCAATACATTTTCATTACTTGGGGGTCCGCCCCTGCCCCTAGATTGGCGGGAATTTAAAAAAAAGAAACAAAAACCAACTCCTGATGTTTAGACGAAATGTCCGGAGGCACAGAACTTTTGTCTGTCTGTGTGTGTTTTATTTTCATGAGTTGTATGAACTGGTGGGATATTTTTACATATTCTTTTTATATTAACACCGCCTCCCTAAAGTTGGGTGAAAGGGTAGACGCCCTGGCATGAACGTTGCCCAATTTGTGCCCCAACATCCGCCGTCCGAGCAATATGTCAAGTTTTTGGTCCACACAAGATTTATGAACTGCACGTGCCACTGGTGAGCTGGGACAAAGGGACGCAACTCACCTTCAGTGTTTGTCGTCCTTTTGTGTACATGTACATGGTGTTTGACACACTTTCGGAATATTTTATTAGAAACATTACAGTAATACCAGAACTTGTTATGTAGTCATTCCAGTGTTAGTAGACAGAGTATTTGAATACCGTACTACCGAGACTGTATGTGACTGACATGTGGTAGATCAAAACGATCAGTCATTCATGGTGCTCATTCCATATCTCCGGTCAGTAGTCGTCCACAAACATAATAAGACATTGAGATATAGAGAGCACTGTACGTCAGTGGGGCTCGTCGTCGAATTCAGTTGGGGCTATCACAGGCGGCCTTAGATGGGCTGGGCCTAGGGCAGGTGTCAAAATGCAGGGCCTAGAGACGTAACTTTAGGCCTGGGGCTGTTGGACTAATAGTCACCCCTTAGCTTCACGTCTCACATTGAATCAGTTTTTATTATATCATTAATTGTATTCACTAAACGTTGTTAATTTGACTAAGATACGGTTGTACTACATACATTTAGTAAACTATCAAATGTAAATAAACAAAGATGGCCAGAAATATGATTCATTGACATTTGTTACCGCCCTTGGTTTGTAAAATAAAAGACTGAACGTAATTAAATGAAGTGGAAATAAAACTACCATTTATAAAGTTCATGGTAGTGGACAATAGTATCTACTCACATGGTAGTGGGGAAAAGTATCTACTCACATGGTAGTGGGGAAAAGTATCTACTCACATGGTAGTGGGAAATAGCATCTACTCACATGGTCTGTTTTATTTTGTGAATCAAATCGTTTCATTGTTATCAATGGAGAAAACTTTTCTTTAATCCAACTTGACCCAAATATTTTATCACCCATCGATGTCTGCTGAAAGATTTTGTATTTTTATTTTACGAAATCAACTAAGTGTATAAGTAGCTGTTAAACTATATTTTACACCAAAGTCCAAATACTCTAGATAGATAGTGGCATAGTAGGTAGACTAAATAGAAATAGCTTATAAATAAAAAATTGATTTTAGCGCAAGCAATAGTCACCATTAATACCACTGTATAGCTGACTGAAGAACATGCTACACTTTTGGACACTGTTGTGTACGTTGTCAAACTATCAATGTCATCTATCATACAATTCATCTTGTTTGTGTCATTCATTGCTCTTCTCGATTTTTTCCAATCGATTTTAATTACGAAGGAAATTCTTCACTTCCGGATCGACAAGTTTTTTTTGTAACATGCTGAACCAGTCAATGTGTCACAGTAACACTCTGAAACAATAACTTCATTTTGTCACAGTACCGCTCTGAAACAATAACTTCATTTTGTCACAGTACCACTCTGAAACAATAACTTCATTTTGTCACAGTAACACTCTGAAACAATAACTTCATTTTGTCACAGTACCACTCTGAAACAATAATAACTTCATTTTGTCACAGTAACACTCTGAAACAATAATAACTTCATTTTGTCACAGTACCACTCTGAAACAATAATAACTTCATTTTGTCACAGTAACACTCTGAAACAATAATAACTTCATTTTGTCACAGTACCACTCTGAAACAATAATAACTTCATTTTGTCACAGTAACACTCTGAAACAATAATAACTTCTTTTTGTCACAGTACCACTCTGAAACAATAATAACTTCATTTTGTCACAGTACCACTCTGAAACAATAATAACTTCATTCTGTCACAGTCACAACTTCATTCTGTCACAGTCACAACTTCATTCTGTCACAGTCACAACTTCATTCTGTCACAGTCACAACTTCATTCTGTCACAGTCCCATTGTTCCAACTGTTTCAGTAATTGTTGTTGTCATATATTAGCCAGATAAACGAAGTATGTTGAAGCTTGTATTATATCTTGAAATCGAAATGGACCTGTGAATATTGTTAATGGCACCAAGTGATGTGTTGGTTGTCGTTGACCGAGAGAAGGTCAATGTCAGGAAATCAATTGTTTAGTTTGGTCAACCTCCACAGAACACTTCTGTATTATGAACTCATGTACCCTTAAACCCTTGAAGAAAGAAAGTTCAGTTGAACAAAGTACAGTTGAACAAAGTTCAGTTGAACAAAGTTCAGTTGAACAAAGTACAGTGGAACAAAAAAGTTTTGACCCTCACAATATAGAAAATCACTTGGGAATGAATCCAAACCTTTAGTCGCCAACACTTTGGCATTTCATTGGATTGAATTTTTCGTACAGAAGTTGAGCCATTACTAATAGTCACCATGTGTCCATACAACAATGCTGACACTTAAGAATACTAGTCCTAGCTGGCCAACTGATGCACTGATTATAAACAACTATAAGATGCACAGAAATTATCTGGCCACTTGATGCACTAATCTTGACTCACCAATAAATGCACTTATCATGGTTGTGTCATGATGCACTAATCTTGACTCACCAATAAATGCACTTATCATGGTTGTGTCATGATGCACTAATCTTGACTCACCAATAAATGCACTTATCATGGTTGTGTCATGATGCACTAATCTTGACTCACCAATAAATGCACTTATCATGGTTGTGTCATTATGCACTAATCTTGACTCACCAATAAATGCACTTATCATGGTTGTGTCATGATGCACTAATCTTGACTCACCAATAAATGCACTTATCATGGTTGTTTCATTATGCACTCATCTTGACTCACCAATAAATGCACTTATCATGGTTGTATCATGATGCACTAATCTTGACTCACCAATAAATGCACTTATCATGGTTGTGTCATGATGCACTAATCACAACCAGACTTTAAATCTCAGAGAGAGGAAAAGATAAATAAACCTATACAATGAGACTTAGCGGTGATATATCAATTGATTGGTTGATTGATAAATGGAGGGGGGGGGGAGATTGCTAATTTTACAAGAAATATGTACAACTGACCTGACTGACTACTGCGACTTGAATAAATATGGATAACGTGGACAATAGTTGACTCAACCCTCATCCATTATACTTGGATTTAAAAAGAGTTGCCAATTGTTTGTTTTGTCTTATTATATTTTCAACTTATTATTTGTCTTAATAAATTCAACTTACCTGTTACTCCCCAGCCCTCAATGGATGATGGCAGCGGTTATCTACATCCAGACCACTCAGTCATACGTAAAGGTCAGTTCAGTGAACCATTTCATTTCATACTTTGTAGTAAATACTTGTACCTGCTGGATGTAATCTCTCTAATACCATAGTTCTATTTCTATTGTCTACACAGGGCCATTTCTAGACACGCAGTTACACACACACACAGATTTACAAACGCTGCTGACCATAATGTTTTGATAAAACACACAATCAATTTTTTTCTCTGTTAATGTTTTTTTGTTTTGAACTGTAGTTTTTTTAAATTTAAAATTAACTTTCTTAAACCATTGTTTAAGTCACGAAAATATTTTCTTATATAAGCTCATATTATACAACGAAAATAATTTCTTATATAAGCTCATATTATACAAGGGAAATGCTTCAGTTGCTCGGTGAAATTGAAAAGCATACATTGTACTAATAGCATACATTGTGCTAATAGCATACATTGTGCTAAAAGCATACATTGTACTAATAGCATACATTGTGCTAATAGCATACATTGTGCTAAAAGCATACATTGTACTAATAGCATACATTGTGCTAAGTCTTCAAAAATTTTACATTCATATTTTTTTAAATTTGTACATATATTAACATACAGACACGTTCTTGTGTAATTATTTTGTTTAATACAATTTGCTTTTCAAGACATTCTGTGTGTTTTTTCTTATGCCACTATATCATAAAATGAGACTGGTGGTCCATTGATAGTTTCAATTGTGTGACTACATTATAGCCAGCATTACGCCCAGGGACATGAACTTAGAGGCGCTGTTACATGGGGAAATGGCGGTTTTAATAAACAGATCAAGACACACTTTGCTCTCCCTGCCTCCCCCATCTCCAGCCCACACTAGACGACAAATTAGAACTCTACCGGCAGGGTTCTGTGAACAACAATCCAGTGTTCACACCTTGACGAACTTGTGCTGATCGCTGGCGCCCCAGACAACAAACCCATGGGGTGTGCTCTCAGCACTGTCCTCGGGACCAACGGTCACACTATGGGGTAGGGGGGGATGAGCATCACAAAGGGATGTGAGGTGGGATGGGAGCGAGGGTTAAATTAAAAGAAGTAAAGTACTCTCTTTATATAAGGTGTTCTCTACACCGTGTGTTCTCTATTTAAGATGTTCGCGATATAAGGTGTTCTCTACACCCGTGTGTTATCTCTATATAAGGTGTTCTCTCTACACCGTGTGTTCTCTATTTAAGATGTTCGCGATATAAGGTGTTCTCTAAACAGTGTGTTCTCTCTATATAAGGTGTTTTCTACACCATGTGTTATTGCTGCATGAAGCTGATTTGATAGGACGTATATAGAGGGAGGTGAAAGGCCGATAACTCGTGATGTTGATGTCCTCATATCGTTTAGGACAATCTTATTACATCAGGTCAATCTAATACACTAGGACAATCTTATTACACCAGGTCAATCTTATTACACTAGGACAATCTTATTACACTAGGACAATCTTATTACATCAGGTCAATCTTATTACACTAGGACAATATTTATTACAATAGGACAATCTTTATAACACTAGGACAATATTATTACACTAGGACAATCTTATCACACTAGGACATTCGTATTACACTAGGGCAATTTTATTACACTAGGACAATATTATTAAACTAGGACAATTTTATTACACTAGGATAATCTTATTATACTAGGACAATCGTATTACAAGACTGTGTCCAGTGTCTGTACAAATATAAGTTAACATGACCAGTCTAAATTAATGGTATCTGTTATCATCCAGTGTAAAATAAAGTTTACATTAAGCCATTCAAAGTTGTCGAGATTGATAACTTTTGCGGCAATAAACTTTGTAAATCAATACAACAACAAGTAAATAAAATCAGTATAGATAATTGTAGTCTATAACTATACTGTAATAATTCAAAATCAGTATAGATAATTGTAGTCTATAACTATACTGTAATAATTTTAAAAAAATATATTAAAACTTCTATAAGTTTAACTTCAGTTCAGGAAAATTATAATTCGTCAATGTCTCTTTCTTTCTCTCTCCCCCCCCCTCTCTCTCTCTTTCTCTCTCTCTCTTTCTCTCTCTCTCTCTCTGTATATATATATATATATATATATATATATTTGTTTTAATTGTAATCTTACAAAAGTATTTCTTACAAACACCTCACCATCCACTATAACTTTAAATTTGTTTTATGACAAGTGCAACTGTTTGTTATTGTTTTAAAATGTAATGTATCACAGTGGCTCTGTATGTATGACAGTATATAATGATATATTCCGTGTCTCTCTATGTATCACAGTATATAATGATATATTCCGTGGCTCTCTGTGTACCAAATCAATTTAGTTTCCCCGGCTGTTAGAAAGAAATAAGAAAAAAAAAAAACGTCTTTTGTCCAACTAACTTTGACCTTTTCTCCTAAAGAGCCCACTCTGTTGTCCTGGAATGGCCGTTAAAGAGATCATGTTAACTTTGTTTTCCTTTCATATTTGATGACCAAGTTAGACACGGAAGCGCAGAATTAGAAATTTTCCTTTAACACAAAGACGAGGGGAGTGGGGGGGGGGGATGTTTTTCAAACAACTTTCCTCAGTCATGATGTGACTTGACGACAACACTTCCATCCCAGGTTCTTCCGTTTTTTTGCGTGTTTTTAACTTCTGGGCCCATCGGAACAGATAATTGTATCAACAGATGCATCTGCAGGGCTTAACTAGATTGGGGTCTAATTCAGTTAGTTTGTTGGAGGTGGTGGCTCTATTATAATGGGGAGAAATACGACGGGACAACACCGGCTTGTGTCATATGACATACCGGCTTCTGACACAAGTGACAGAGATTCTGTAAGGAGAGTGGTCAGTTGGTCTCTCTCTCTCTCTCTCTCTCTCTCTCTCTCTCTCTCTCTCTCTCTCTCTCTCTCTCTCACTCTCTCTCTCTCTCTCTCTATATATATATATATATATATATATATATATATATAGCGTATATATATATAGTATATATTGTAACAGAAAATAATAACACTATGAAATACTTTCATCACTAGATTCATTCAACAATAGAAAATGAAATATTGTGAATAAAAATAATATTGTACAATTAATGTATGTGTACATTCGTTGTTTTTTAATAATTCAAATTGGCAATCGTAATAATGTGAGGATACATGAACAGCATGGAGTGTCTCAATTTGTTAGAATTATAAAATGGAGTGTGTCTCTTAATATGTTAGAATTATAACATGGAGTGTCTCAATTTGTTAGAATTATAAAATGGAGTGTGTCTCTTAATATGTTAGAATTATAACATGGAGTGTCTCAATTTGTTAGAATTATAAAATGGAGTGTGTCTCTTAATATGTTAGAATTATAAAATGGAGTGTGTCTCTTAATATGTTAGAATTATAACATGGAGTGTCTCAATTTGTTAGAATTATAAAATGGAGTGTGTCTC
>JAGDYQ010000426.1:0-11157 GCA_021962125.1 Bulinus truncatus | reverse complement strand
CTGTCTGTCATCAATCTATCCATCTTTATTTCTAATAATACACATCTATCTATCTCTTTACATATTTGGTAAATACTGTCTGTCTATCTATCTGCATTTTTTCAGTCTGCAATTGCCTCATTATGCTCTTACAGTTCAACATTAAATCACTGATAATTCTGGCCTATATTTGTTTAAAAGAAAGATTATTTACCCATTCCTTGGTCCGAGGTACCTGCGCTACAAAGAGGTCAGGATAGTTCAATAAAAATTCAATGCAAGAGGTAGTTGGCGATTAATTTCGATAGATGGTGTTCTAGAAAACTTGTATGTTGCTATTTTTTAATAAACTTCTCTTGTGATTTTCCACATATCATCACAAACGTGATGGTGGAACTGGAAAAAAAATCAATTAGTTTTTGCATTACGGCTGAATTGGCGGAAAAAAACTGAAAAATAATGATATGATAATAAATACATTAGTTAGCAAAACGTCAAATTTTGTGAGAGAATTAGCCCAGTGTAATAAGTAATATTTGGAAACACCCACTGCCGGTTATTACAAAAATCTTGGAAAGACAAGAATGTCTTCAAGGGACTACTTTCCTCCATCTCTTTGAAAAAAACACTAGAACGTACACATCAGTTTGAAAAAAAAAAAGGCAGGAAAAAATAATCACACAAATACACACCCCCTAACATTCACAAACCCAAATACATACACCCCCAACACACCACCCCTCCTAACATAAACCACCATCAATACATACAACACCCCCAACACACCACCTCTTCCCCCCTCTTTCCTCATACATAGGCCCCACACTTGCCTCTGCTTTTGCACCACCACCCCACCGCATAGACCCCAAACACCATCCCTCCTGTACCCACCACCCCCACATACATACACCCCAACACACTACCCCTCAAACACACACACCACCACCCCCACTACATACACCCCCACACACCACTCATACTCTTTTTACACCCATATTTATTTCACATTTTATAACTCTCTCCACACATCACCACCCCCACATACATGGGCCCCCAAACACCAACCATCCTAACACACCCCCCACTTTATACAACCACCACAACCAAACTACATACACAGACCCCAACACACCTGCCTCCTAACATACCACACACACCCCCCATGCCCACCCTGGCATTGCCTCTAAACACCCCACCACCCCCACATACATGCACTGACACACCACCCCTCCTAACATGCACCACCACACCACATGCCTACACCCCCAACACACCAAAACCCCCACATGCATACACCCTGAAACCACCACCCCAGCCTGTGGGCCTCCCAGCCAAACACCACCCTCCTAAGCCTCCACACAACTCCCACATTTATACACCCTCACATAAGCCACCCCTATCTAACACACACCACCACCCACTACCCATGCCACCCCACACACACCACACCATCCCTCCTAAACACACCACCTTACCCACATACATACACCCCCCACATACACCACCACCTAACACACACCACCACCCCCACATAAGTACACCACACACATAAACCAGCCCACATGTACATACACCCCCACACTACACCACCCCTCTAACACACACCACCACACCCACATACATACACCCCCACATACACCCCTCCTAAAACACACCACCTCCCCACATGCATGCACCCCTACTACTTTATACACCAACATCATAACAAAAACCACCACACCATACATACTACCTCACACACATAAAAAAGACCTCTAACGCTTACTACACCACCCACATGCCCCCACCCCCCCCACACATACATGCCCCCATGTTTTGTCCACCACCTGATAATGAGTTAAAGAATACAATTAATGACTTCATTATTCAGGAAAAACAAAACATCTGTCGCCGTTGGCAAAATTAAAAAAAAATGTGAATAAATTACATTATTGACAATGTGCAATAAACAAATGGATCCATCCATTTGTTGATTTCATTGGCTGCCCTTGTTTTTGGCGGCAAAAAAAGCGGAGAAATAAAGTGGTGAATCAGCTTTCTAGGCTCGTTAACATTCAGCATTAGACAAAGTTCTTTTCTTACGCCTTGCGGCCAGGTTATTTATTGATTGTTGACATCTCACAGTTTCTAATATCATATAAAATTATCGTGTAGATTCATAAAAACTCTTTTATAGTCATCACGGGCTTCATAAAATATATTGTAAATTTGCTGCATGCACAAGAGATGCGTTATTATAAATTGTCAAAGTTGCATCAATCTAAAAAAAAAGGCATTATAATTGGAAGAAAAAAATGACAATGTAATTATTATTTTATGTGACAGACCATGATGACAAGGAAGAAAAAAAATAGGATACTAGCTTAGGACCACTCGTCAGCTAAATAAAATCGGAAATTCCTAACTTGAATGATTAAGTCACTTTGTGACATGTATCATCTGCTTTTTTTAAACACACTAGTATGGGGGGTCATTAACGGAGGATTGTAAATGAAAAATAAAGGCTTCCGGAGGGGGGGGGCATTTTCGGTGTCAATTGCCGTACTAGTTCAGAATACGAACTTTTTTTGTACGAAATTGTTGAATTCCAAATCCTTCAGTTTTCGAATAATTTTTCTTTCCCTTCATAATGATGAAAAAGGAAATGAATTTCAACCCAAAAAAATAGTTTTTTTTTTTGTAAAATGTGTTGCCTCAGACATCTACCATGGACAAGTACAATGAATCCATTCCATCGGAACTAAAGAATTTTTTTTAAAAAAATCATCTGAATACCAAACATTTGTTGTAAAACAGTACTTGTAGGACAGCGTGCTAAAATACATGTAGGACAATGTGCTAAATACATGTAGGACAATGTGCTAAATACATGTAGGACAATGTGCTAAATACATGTAGGACAACGTGCTAAATACATGTAGGACAACGTGCTAAATACATGTAGGACAATGTGCTAAATACATGTAGGACAATGTGCTAAAACACATGTAGGACAATGTGCTAAATACATGTAGGACAATGTGCTAAAACACATGTAGTAGGACAATGTTCTCCATGAGAGGACAAGAGAATATTTTGTCTCGTACATAAAGAAATTTTACAATATAACATGTACAAAGACTCTAAATGTCAGCGACTGCCGAGTTTGACTCATAACAATAATGATAATAATAACAACAATAACAATACTGAATTCCTTTAACAAATAGAGTTTTAATCCAGTATATGAATCATCCCCCATATTCACAAAACATTTTCTTTAAATAACTCTCACCCACCCTCCACTGCCATATTTTTTTTTTTTTTTTTTTTTTTTTTTTTTTTTTTTTTTTTTTTTTTTTTTTTTTTTTTTTTTTTTTTTTTTTTTTTTTTTTTTTTCCCCCCCCCCCCCCCCCCCCCCCAACACTGACAGTTCATCAACCTCATTTTAACTCCCCCCCCCCCCATTTCTATATTTCTATTTGCCGACAATCTCCCCCACCATACCTCGTCCACTGATCTCCTCAACCAATCAGAGTCACGCCCCCTACACTGGTCACGCAGGTCAGCCTCCATTCTCTAGACAATGTCAACTTGACCTTTCAAAGTTTTACCGATCAAACCCACGCAATCGTCTTCAATCAGGCCAACTGACCGTGCACCTTTTTCTCTCTCCCCCGCCCTCCCCCCCCTTCCCTTCCCCCTCCCCCCCAACCCAGTATACTGACGCTATATCACGTGTTCAGAATACATACTCTGTAAAGTTACTTACATTCTAAATGCTAAAATTATGGTATGTCATCGGAATTGTTATTTATGGACTTGATCAGGCTTACGAAGCAAGAATTGCGTCACCTTCAGTGACCGTTGTCAATTAAACAAAAATAGCTATTAAACTAGGTCGATGTATCTTATTTTCAAGGTGAATCTGCACGCCCCCCCCCATGCCTAGTAACAGATGCGCCAAACATTGACACTACAGCTCCTAAAACTACACGTCAGTGTAACGTTTGTTTATCCAATCATCAGACATATTTCTCCATAGTTGACTATCCTGCGCTGCCGTCTTTAGCTCATTCATTGGTGTGTGATGTCCCTGTAAGGATGAGATGAGATATCTTAGATCCTATAACACCTCGGTTGGGACTGTATTTATGATGCTCTTCTTTCATCCCCACCATAGTCGATAGTGCGATGGCCATGGAGGCACCACGGGAGACATATCGGGAACTTGAGCCAAGACCTGTAAAAATTTCCTTGGTCTTCACCGGAGATCGAACCAGGTACCTTCAGGTCAACAGTTGAGCGCTTTACCACCATTCATTGGTATCCCCTGTCCGTTCTTTTCTATTGTCAAACCAACATTTCCTCTGGCGCCCTCTACGACGATGTCCTATAGTCCTTTCGAGAGAATAGTTTTTGTAGGACTATCATGTCTTGACACATGTCTGAACCATACCATCTTACAACACTTGATTGTTGACATAATCGTTTTCTGCCTGTAGCCTGCCTGTGGCCTGCCTGTGGCCTGCCTGTGGCCTGCCTGTGGCCTGCCTGTGGCCTGCCTGTGGCCTGCCCGTAGCCTGCCCGTAGCCTGCCTGTAGCCTGCCTGTAGCCTGCCTGTAGCCTGCCTGCGGGAAAAGTCCATGTCTCACACCCAGACAGGGCGGTCGTTTCTGGCAAGGGCTCTGTAAAGTCTCAGCTTTCGTTGGTAGGCTGGTAGCTGGGAACTAGTAACAGCTGGTAGCTGGATGGCGAAGTCGATACGACTCACACGACTTGGTTTAAACCGAAAAATAAATATTCCGCCCTTGACAACAATACTGATTGCAATAATAATTTTAATGTTATTAATAATTATTTACGGAAACCTTAAGCAAATTTTTTTTTTTTAATACGACAAGATAAGAAACAAAAAGCTTACTGTTCCTTTTAAAAGATTACTGTTCCTTTTAAAAGATTACTGTTCCTTCTAAAAGATTACTGTTCCTTCTAAAATATTACTGTTCCTTTTAAAAGATTACTGTTCCTTTTAAAAGATTACTGTTCCTTTTAAAAGCTTACTGTTCCTTTTAAAAGGTTACTGTTCCTTTTAAAAGCTTACTGTTCCTTCTAAAAGCTCACTGTTCCTTCTAAAAGCTTACTGTTCCTATTAAAAGCTTACTGTTCCTTTTAAAAGCTTACTGTTCCTTTTAAAAGCTTACTGTTCCTTTTAAAAGCTTACTGTTCCTTCTAAAAGCTTACTGTTCCTTTTAAAAGCTTACTGTTCCTTTTAAAAGCTTACTGTTCCTTTTAAATTTCTTCATTCATCCATCACCCAAGAAGTTAACTAGTGCTACCACACCAGCCTACAGATTTTTGGAAAAAAAAAAACAACAAATAGCAGGTACCCGGATGTCTTTTATTTGAACACACTCAAACACTCTGATAAAAAAAAACAAAAAAAAAAACAACTATCTGTTTAAATTAGAAAACAATTTATTGAAGTTCTATTTCCGGTCTGTTTCGTAAAAAGAAAAAAAAATATTAAAGAAACCCCCTCCCGCCCCCCCCACACATACACCCACCCCCATCCCCGGGTTCTACCATGTTTGAAGACAGACCATCAGGTAGATTAATGAGTCTAGCAGACGCACCGTCCCCGTCATCATACATCCGGATACTTACCGTAAATATTTGTTGAACAGAGTCAGCGTAAAAAAAGAGATACTTATTGAAATAGTGAACGCTTTTATTTAAGTTTTACTTTCTGTGTACTATTGTAGGTAAATACTGTAACTCACTTTTTTGGACCTGTTCTGATTGAGTGAGAAGGGCTAAAAGCTGGCCCATGTGTGGAGACTTCATGACAATACACCATTTGAATAAGTTCGAGTCCCATGAGTTAACTTTTTGTAGAGTTACGAAGAGAATTACTTTTTAGCCATTTTTATAGGTCAGTTATTCGATTTAATTCGTTATACGTGTGTGTGTGTATACGGCGGTAGAAACTGTTTTATAATTAGAGAGAAAGAAGGACTGCATTTTGTAAATGTTGTGAGGAGTAAGGAGTTGCAATTTTGATTCATTCTGCGTTACAACAACGGCGCCTAAATCTCATGTATGAAATGAGATCCGCCGGTTCTAACCAGTGACTGAAGTTGTACGTACAACACGGATGTCATGCAAATAAATCCACATTGTCAGCATCCGGCTTATCCGCACGGCCTCATGTCTAGTAATACATGCGCTAAACATTGACACCACAGCTCCTAAAACTTCACTTCACTGCAACGTCAAACGGGGATTGGACACAAAGTGAAAGTTGTGTTTTGTGAAGGATCGATTCATCATCGCAGAGAGGATTCGATTATTTTTTAAATTCGTTTTTTAAAAAGGTAGTTTTAGAATTCTATAGATTAGTTTATATGACTTTTGATGTTAAGTATGTGAAGTCCTTTGTTGATATGAAATCTCTAAGACCACAAATGGAACGTTTTTTTTATGGTGCCCTTCTTTTATCCCCACCATAGCCAATTGTGCAATGGATATGGAGGCACCACGGGAGATATGGGGGGGGGTAACCATGACCTGAAATATCCATTGGTTGAGCCGCGGACCCTCAGGTCGACAGTCAAGCGCTTTACCACACGACCATATAGTGATACCCAATGTTGTCTCATGCTCGGGGAATGATGTAATTCAAGTGAAGTTAAAGTCCATGTAGCTTAATATATATTTTTATAATGCGTACTTAATATGTGGATGTTGTGCGAGTTTTTTTAAAAAATAAACTTGCAGTAGATGTTCCTACAACAGCGAACAACATTAATTTACGAAGTCGACTCCAGTTGAAGTAACAATAATAATATTTAATTCTTGAATATGACTGTATGAACATGAACTGACATATAATAGTGAACTCACGAGGAATACAATAACTATCTGTCTAGACAATAACTATCTGTCTAGATATAAACTACAACATACATCCGCATACCGCGAGGCCCCAAGCTAGACTGATGTCACAACTGCTATATTAAAACTCATGCTCCCCTTTGTCGGTTGTAGTATACGTCATTTTGTAAGAAATGACATATACACGATGAACTCAGAATCAAATACTACGCGATGGAGGAATGACGTCATGAAATGTGTGGTGGGCGGAGCCTACCAAATGGCGTCATCAAACTCTGAACTACACCATTTCTCCACGGTGGATAGAGATAACCAAGTTTCTTATCTCGATGTTAAATTTATGATGTGTCAGTGAGGTAATGAGGTAATGAGGCAGCGCAGCAATGTGGTAATGTGGAAGCAGGTGGTGAATTCTCGTAACAATGTGGTGAATTTTGGCCATGCGGTTATATGTGGTGCGTTTGGCAGAATATAATTTTTTTAATAAAGAGCGCATCTCTCGTTTTGATCACTATTTCAGACCGGTGCATTATCTGTGACTTTTAACATCAATAGTCAATTATAGACTTAGCGACACATTAATAGATCATTGTCCACAGAGCATCTCCTGATACTTCATCGGCGAAGTCATTGAAAAGAATGTTCTTTAGTTTCCCCAAAACCGGAAAGACATTTTATGTTATGGGCTATATTAGTATAATACATTATTCTGGCAACACCGGTTACAGACAGTCCTGTCGACATAAATGTTGGGCCCCTGGGAAGGGCTGCTACGCCCCCCCCGTGCTGATAATAATATTTTCAAAAGTTGATTGGCCAGCTTAGTCCGGGCCCCTAAAACCCGCCGGGCCCCAAGGGCATTTGCCAACCCCCGCTCCCCCCCCCTTCCCGGCGGCACTGGTCACAGATGAGTTAGTAATACATATTGTGCATTAATCAACCACACAGACATTTATGAACTCCTTCTTTATCTACAACCACTCACACTTTTAACTACTTGTCTATATACAACCACAAACTAAACTGTGAACTACTTAAATACCCACGACCAAGGTATCAACTTTCACTCCTTGTCTTATAACAACCAGACTATGAAGTATCACTCCCTTATGTACAACCCCCCGCCCTCTAATGACCACCCCCTGATGTACAACTCCCTACCCTCTAATGACCACCCCCTGATGTACAAATCCCCACCCTCTAATGACCACCCCCTTATCCTTCAAACATCCACACTAAAATACATCACTGAGATTTTTCAATATTTTAAAACAACCACACTGTGATGTATAACTCATTGTCTACAACATGTCTGTCACACGGTAGAGTCACAGCCTAAATAAAAATCATCTGCAGCCACTGACTAATCTCTGACCCAAATATCAACCAAATAAAAAAAAAAAGGCCCAAGTTAGTTGACATTAAATGCGCCCCCACCCCAAGACAAGTTCCCTGTGCTCAAGACATCTACGACCCTGGCCTGTTTTAAGAGCCCCATCGGACCCCCATGGACCATAGAAAAGAAGAAGGAAATGCATATTTTCGTAACCCCCTCTTCCTTTCCCTTAGCAAGTTCTCGAATTCGCCCATGCGTAACGACGACACAGCCTGTACTACGATGTGCGCATGTCAGGAAGTCCAGCTTTCACTAGCGTCACATCTTGACTCCTCCATCACCACAGTCACGTGACCGTCATGTGATGACACATTCAATAGAAAAGGTTAAACATATAACCGGTTTAAAGAGTACGAAGATTGCATTGAATGTATTATAGTTGAATTCCTGTAGGAGAATTGGCAAACTGCATACGGCCCTGACTGACAAAGGCTTAGGGGGTCTCGAAGGTACTTTTGACTAGGAACCCGGAAGTGTTATCAGTAAATCTCTGACAAGGTCGTGGAAGACCCATTAACGTTTCTGGTCGTATCGGGTACGAGAATAGGAAATATTACGATCATATGGCCATGGTCCAACAGCCAACAAATTTTACATTATTTCAATAATCAATATATTTTTAAAAAGATATACTGGATAGTACAAACTGACCTGGGAAACATCAGGAGGTACTGTGACGTGGAAGGTTTAAATAGGTCAAATTAATTGTATTTTCTTACTTTATTACAGATTACCTAACTCAAAGTGTACAGCTGCAGTAGACTCTCAAGACAGCTACGATGAAATCCAAACAGCTCGATAGAATCCACACAGCTTCAAAATAATCCACCATTTTATAAGTGAAACCAGAAAACAAGATTAGAATCCACCCAGCTTTAGCAAAATTCATCCAGCTACAATAGAAACCAATCAGCCACAATATAAACCAATTAGCCACAATATAAACCAATTAGCAACAATATAAACCAATCAGCCACAATAGAAACCAATCAGCCACAATTGAAACCAATCAGCCACAATATAAACCAATTAGTAACAATATAAACCAATTAGCAACCATATAAACCAATTAGCCACAATATAAACCAATTAGCAACAATAAAAGCCAATCAGCCACAATAGAATTCACTCAGACATGGAATTAGAAATACTTCTTTATAATCTAGAAGCTTCTAAGGTTCTTACTGTTCTGTTTATTATTTCCATTCTCGTAGTGAACGCCTGGCTTATTTGTGCACAAGTTTTAAGAAAAGAATTTTACAACAGTTCAAGATATACGGTCATCATTTCTACTGCGATAGCTGATATTATTTTCGAATTTTTCCCGCTTATTCTACAGGCGAAAACAATTTATGAGCTAAACTTAAGCATCTTCTTTAGCTGTAGTTTGCACGCGGCAAGCATGACGTACGGACTTTACTTCCGGAGTTTTGTCTACGGAGTTGGTCTGCTCGTGATGGCGATAGAGATGATGTTACGTCATAAGGATTTTTCATACGAGACCCCGTTCTTCAAAACCCCATGTCAACGGTCCTTGGCTTTCAGCGCCGTGCCATGGATCTTCAGCTCAGTGTTTGTATATCCGCTGTTTTACGCCTCGTTCGACTTTGAACGCTGCAAGTATTTGGGCCCCGATGCAGTCATGAACGTCTTCTGTGTCTACGTGCCGTCAAGTCTGGCTCTAATGGCGTCCGTACTCGTCATCTGCACTAAACGTACATCCTGCAACACGAACGATAGCCAATCGACAGCTGGCTGCGCGACCAACACCAATTCTGATGACGTCATACCATTTAACGAGGTCATAAGTTTGTTGCTGATCTCTGTGGCCAATGCTGCTCTGATGTTTCCCTATATTGCTGTTTTTGGGGAGGATAGTACAGGGACCGATTCTGGTACTTATTTTGGATTATATCATCTGGCAGTTGCTAGGTCGTTCTTAACTCCGTTAATGTTGATATGCTTCACTGAATTTCACTAATGCACAAATGAATTAGTGAACTTAGATTCAAAAATTAGCCAAAAACGTGAAAATGTCACTAAAAATTAAATTTATCAGTCGATTTTTTTTCTACATGACTCAATTTTTTGTTATTTTTATTTAGTTTTGGTCTGTGTTAAAAGTGAATGTGATAGTTAATATTCGCGAGCTTAGGTTTCACTTATTATTTCCTGGACGAATACCACACAAAAAAAAATAGATACAAAAATTCATGCTGATTACACGATCTAAGATATGAACGTCTTATCTTTGCAAGGATACATTACACAATTACACAATTACACAATTACATTCATGCATTTATAAAGCCCATATGGTAATTACAACATGGCTCACCCAGCACCCTGTTATCAACCCCCCCCCCAACCCATCACCCACACCTCTGACTTATTTTATTTGATTGAATTCCTAAAATAAATCAACGGAGTTCAGATTACGTAATACTCCTGTTATACCTTCATTGAAAAAAGTTACTCAGATCAGTATGAGTCAATTCAATTAGTCGCAGCATACATGAGTTTGAATCAACTCAATGAGCCGCATGCATTAGTTTGAATCAACTTAATGAGTTGCATACATGAGTTTGAATCAATTCAATGAGTCGCGGGCATCAGTTTGAATCAATGGAAAGACTCAGAAAGTGATTCATTAAGTAATAGGCAAGTAAAACAAAAAATGAGCAGCGTTTCTATTAGTATGTTTACAAAGCCAAGATTTGTGTCTCAGTGTGTCTCAAGGTTTCGCAATGTGTCTCAATGTGTCTCAGTGTGTCTCTATGTGTCTCTATGTGTCTCTATGTGTCTCAATGTGTCTCAGTGTGTCTCAAGGTTTCGCAATGTGTCTCAGTGTGTCTCTATGTGATTCAATGTGTCTCGATGTGTCTCAATGTGTCTCTATGTGTCTC